>JABXWE010019005.1:0-11114 GCA_014611495.1 Limonius californicus
TTATTTAAACAATACACCTTTTTTTTAATCTGGTTATTATTGATTTATATCAAGTACAGCATTTTACACATGTCTGCTTATTTTCTTTTCTAAAAGTATCGTAGACATGAAGATACATCGTCCTCTACGTTCTTGCTTTTATTTAAATAAATAATTTTTTCTTCGTCTTGTTTTAGATTCAGCGGGCTAGGGAATAGTATTATTAATGTTAATCCAAAAAATCAAAAGGCTATCTTTAGATCTAGATACCAAAGAATGCAAAAACAATAAAAATAAAACGATTGCGGTCTACTTTTTAAGTGATACATTTTTTTAAATAATGAAACATATTCAGCGGGGTAGATATTAAAAATACGCGTAATTTGATGTATAATACATATAATAAAAAAAATGAATTACACCCAAAAAATGAAAAAATAACCAATTTTGGCCGGGAGGATCAGCCTTAACATTCGCTACTAAAAGTTTGGTCCAACTATACATGGTACACGGTTTCTGGAATGAAAATGCAAGAATACTGGGCATGTTTTCCAAACCGGAGGCGTTCTAGAGGAAATGTATTTCGAAGACTAACAAAAGTGCATTTGCTTCGTTTGTTAAAAGAAATGCGAACGCTGGTCGACCAAGGCAAAGGCGCACAATAGGTACAACTGGAAGAGCACATTTCAGATGCAACACACGAAGATCCCACTGTGGGTACCTGGCAATTACCTGCAACATTAAATATTCCTAGATACAAGACCATATATTTCGTTCTGCGAGAAAACTCTTTTTATTCATATCATGTGTGCAACGTTCAGCCTCTCTATGAAAATAATAACATATCCTGGCTGACTTCTTAACACGTATTCTTTGGAGAGATGACTGCATATTTACTAGAGACGTTCAATATGCATAATACCATAGGCTAATAAATATTTATTAGCCTATGATAATACTCACTATTGGGCTGAGGAAAACCCACACAAATTTCGTGAATATGGTCACCAAAGAAAATTTTCAGGTTGGGAAATAATATGGCTGGGCATAATAAACCATAGGATTGTTGGACCAATTTATCTACTAAATCGTCGTAATGCCGATGACTACCGCAAGGTTTTGAATCAAATTATTGATGAGATTCCGTTGCACAGACTACCTAATATGATATACATGCATGATGGAGCTCCTGCTAATTTTGCCCGTAACGTCCGAAAGTACTTGGAGGAACGTCTTCCAAACAGACGGATTGGTCGCGGCGGTCCCATTTTATGACCCGGGAAATCGTCCGATCGCAATCATTGAGACTTTCTTGTTTAGGACTTTATTAAAGAATACGTTTATGCTCCGCTTCCACCGAACGCTGACGAAGTAGGAACAGAATTAACACGGCAGTATTAGAAATTACACCAGAAATACTGGAGCGAGTAAAGCAAACAAAACCACGAAGATTGTAATTATGTTTACAACCAAACGGTTTTCAATTCGTATAATAATTATTATAAGTAGGCTGTTATTGTAAGTAGTTAGTTAGCCTGCATAATAACACCTGTTTGGATGCAGTGTTGCCAAATGTACGTTTGTTTTAAATGGTCAATAAGAACACAGGAAGCATGGTACGACATTTCAATATCAGATTTTCGACTAAGAATTTTACGAAAAACATCGTCACGTGTAGCTTCTTCGTTACTTTATACGTACCCTGTATATTTTTTAATTTGATAACTGCAGATATGTTAGTTATCAATGTAAAATGATTCTTCCCCATTTTTAAATTCATAAAATTCAACATGAAGAGGATTATGCTATTGTCACCAATTCCGACTTAAAAAAACATAAATTCTAATGACTCATAAATCACCTATGTACATTTTAAGTAGGAAAGGTACAGGAAGAAATGTAGGTACTTATTTTTATTTGTACTGAAATCAGAAATTTAGATACCGAGTAGAGAATCAGAACAGCTGCAATACAAAACCTTAAATTCATTTTAGTTTGTGCTAATTCTGGTATCTATGTTTGTTATTTCAGTGGAAGCCTTTTGTAATGCGCTATTCTCTTATTAAAAATAAAAAATTAAGCTTTAGAATAAAAAGTCTTTTGAAGAGTAAAAGTTTTATTTAGTTTTTTAGTTTCTTCTTCTTCCTCGAAGTATAAGCTAATGGGTCTGTTAATTACCTACAATGAGTAGTTTCAGTGAGTCTTCTTTGCATGTAAGCTGGGCGGAAGGCTAGCCTAACCCATCCTAGATTTTTAACAGACGTAGAAAATATTGCATGTTCTGTGACAAAACCTTCTTCTTCTCTAATCCTTATGCCCTTTCAGGCGTCGAATGTGGGTTGCCTGTCCTGCATCAATTTCCTCCATTTTTTCCTGTCTCTTGCTTGGGTTCTCATTTCCTCTACCGCCTTTCCTCTTTCCATTCCTATTTATCGGATTTGGTTTATCCATTTTTTTTGTCTTCTCCTTAGCTTTTTACTTGGTTTTCCAGTTTCCATTATTTTTCTTGCAATTCTATCTGGCTCCATTCTCACCATACGCGCGTACCAGTTTAACTGTTTCTTTTTTATTTTTTCCATTATTGGTACTTGTTTTATTATTTCTCTAATATTGTGGTTTCTTATCCTGTCCTATTTAGTTTTCCCTGCGATTTTCCTTAGATGTTTCATTTCAATAGTATTTATTTTACTTTCATCTTATTTCCTCGGTGTCCAGTTTTCACATCTCTTTCCAATGCTGTATTGTTACATTTAATTTCTTTGTCGTTTTGGGTATCTTTTTGTTTTTTATTCGCAATCATAGCTTTTGTATTGCTCATATTTCCTTCAATTGTCATGTTTTCAATTTCAATGTTTCTATTGCTTTTTGATCAAAACATCCAGGAACGGTAGTTGGTTTTCTGATTCCATTTCCATCGTGAATTTGATTTTTGGGTGGAGACTGTTTACATGAGCCAGGAAGTTGTTAAGGTGTGCCTTTCCATGTTGCCAAATAACACATATCGTAGCCAGAGTATGGGTTTGTGTGCAGCTGTTTCTAGTGCTTTTTGTTCCAGGTTCTCCATGAATAGATTTGCTACGACTGGGGATAGCGGAGAGCCTATTGGTGCACCTTCTTTTTGCTTGTACCGTTGGTTGTTGTGCAGGAAGTACGTGTTCTTGAGGCAGTGTTTTGTCAATTCCATTATGTGAGCTGGTGGATCATATTTCTGTTTGATTATGTCCAGAGATTCTTCTATGGGAACGTTGATAAACAGGGACACCACATCGAAACTTACTAGTAACCAGCCTGCCTCTATTTTTTCCTTCCTCAGTAACTCGACGAAATGGCTTGCGTTCTTAACGTAAGATGCGGCTTCGGTGTGAGGTTGTAGATGTTTTGCCTGGTATCTTACCAGCTGTTGTTGGGGGGGTCCTATTGAACTGACAATTGACTCGAGAGGTGCTCCTGGTTTGTGTACTTTTGGTAGCCCATAGAGTTTTGGACATCTTGATGATTTCTCCCTGGGTATCAGCTGTCGTTGCATGTCTTCGGCGATCGGACTCTGTTTGATCTTGTTTTTTGTAGTTTTCTCTAGGTATATGGTAGGATCTGTGGTGATGGGCTGGTAGGCTGAATCTTGTAGTAGAGAATTTATCTTGGAGTTGTATTCCGTAGTGTCCATAACTACTGTTGCGTTGCCTTTGTCCGCAGGTAGTATGACGATGTTTTCATTCTTCCTTAGTTGCTGTAGAGCTTGGTTTTCTTCGCGTGATATGTTTCTTTTTGGTGGTTTGGAGGTTCGTAAGACATGTGAAACGTCTGAGATTATTTTTATTGCTTTTATTTTTATTCTTTTATCTCCTCTTAATCTTTTTATTCTCGTCCAGAACTTTTTGCTGTCTGTTTTATGTAATTCTGTTATCTGTTGTCCAAACTCCTTCCAGGATTCCTTTTTTGCTGTTTTGATTGTTTTTTTCACTGTGTTCCTCCTTCTATTATATTCTTCTTCGTCATTCTGTTTTAGTTTGTAAATATTGCTTCCATGCTATTTTCTTTTCTGTCAGTCTTTGTATGTCGCTATTCCATCATCTCGACCTCTTAAAAATGCTTATTATATTTATACATATATACATATATTCTCTGTTACCTTCAGCACTTTTTTGAAAGCTATCCATCTTTCTTCTAAAGTTCAATCTGTTTTTCCGTTCTCTAGTGTTTGGAGTTTCATATTGGCCTCTTTCTGGTACTTTTCCTTGTTTTCCACATTTTTTAGCTTATGTATCGCTAAGCTACTATATTTCCTTGTTTCTTCTTTGTTGTTAGTCTTGTTTGGTAATTTGCTATTACTAGTCTGTGTTGTTCCTATTTCTGCTTCTTTTTTGAATTATCTCCGTTAAGTCTTGTGTATATATTATGCAGAGAGAGTTAAAAGTATGGAGACACCGATTTGCTGTCGTTAATATTCATTTTATAAGAAAATGTTCAATACAAAAGTTTTTTATGAAATTTTTATCTACATATTGATATACACGAAAAATGTTTTTATTCAATTGTTTTTCAGTTATGACTTTACGCGATATTTTTTTAAATGGCAACCTATTAATGTTATAGTACTATTCGATAGACAGTTTTGTTCTCTTTATAATGGTAAAAAAATTTTTTGGCTTTGTATAACATTTCTTCGAGAAAATGCCGATTAAAGTTAAAGTATTTACAATTAATTAACTTCCCGATTCGTAAATGATACAGCCATGATAAACAACAGCGAACCCATAAACAAAGGCGATATCACTAAGGTTGAAATTGTTTGTTTACGACACATTTTTCAATTTTGTGCAATTTATTGCTGTTGGAATCAGCAATGGCGAGTTTAAATGAACGTGAAAGAATTGAAATACTTATGATGCTGGGTTATCGAGATAGACGTAGAAGTTTACAAGTAATTTATTTAATGATACGCATCCGAATAGAAATCCAATTTCTAAATCTGTTGTTGGTAAAACTTTACAATATTTTGAACAAACGGGAAGCGTTACAAATTTACCAAAAAGTGGTAGAGACGAGGAAACATTGAGTGGCCAGCCCGTTTGTCGGATTTAAGCCCTTTAGATTTTTTTCTTTGGGGATACGTAAAAAAAAGTTTATAAAGATAGGCCCAATAACATAGAAGATGTAAGAATCCGAATTACCAGAACGATGGAACAAATTCCCCGTGAAATCTTAGAAAATTCTCTTCGGGGTTTTGTAAATCGATTGGGTCATTGTCAAATTGTAAATGGAGGACAGTTTGAACATTTAATTCACTAGAATTAAGTGTTTGTTCGTA
The DNA here is from genome assembly GCA_014611495.1 of Limonius californicus. NCBI lineage: Eukaryota > Metazoa > Arthropoda > Insecta > Coleoptera > Elateridae > Limonius > Limonius californicus. Next base: position 5,288 of record JABXWE010019005.1, read on the forward strand.
TTTATTTATGCTTTACTTGTTTTTGTTAATGTTTTTGTAGTTTGTAACATCATTGCATGTTTTTGTCGTTGTTTAATTTAGTTATTAATTTCTTTCTAACAATAAGATTTTGACCGACAACATTATTGCAAATAATGTTTCATAAAATAAAACTATTAAACTCGCTCGCCTTTGTTTATCGCTTCGCTTTTGTTATCATGGCTGTATCGTTTACGAATCCGGAAGTTAACTGATTGTAAATACTATAACTTTAACGGGCATTTTCTCGAAGAAATGTTATGCAAACCCAAAAAATGTTACACCACTATAAAGAGAACAAAATTCTCTATCAAATAGTACTATAACATTAATAGGTTGCCATTTAAAAAAATATCGCGTAAAGTCATACCTCAAAAACAATTGAATAACAAAATTTTTCGTGTATATCAATATGTAGATAAAAATTTCATAAAAAACTTTTGTATTGAACATTTTCTTATAAAATGAATATTAACGACAGCAAATCGGTGTCTCTATACTTTTAACTCTCTCTGTATAATCTTATCTTTGATGGAACCAAAAATTTAATTTGACACTTCTAATGATAAAGACTTTCAATTGTTTCAGTTCCAAAGCATGGCTGTATTCTATAAAATAATTCAAATCAATGCTTTTAAGTATCAAATTTTTTAAAAACCTTAAAATGGTACTTTATTGTACAGGAGTACCAAAGGCTTTCCAACATTTGCTTATACTTGATGTAAAATTTTATATTGTATTGTCTATTGCAACTTTATCAATTTTACACCTTACGTGAAGGCTTTTAGTATGAAATGTACTAAAATGTTCCTTGCAAATTGTTTTAGCAGATACTTCTTCTCATTTTGCATCGTCAAAGATGTGGTTCTCTTTGGCCCGATGGTGAGAAATAAAAGAAAGCACAAAAAATTTCACTAAAGATTTTATTTTTTAAGCATTATACAAATTCACAAAATTTCTTACAAATAAATAGTTAGTTAAAATTAATAACAAAACATTAAAATAGCAATTTCTGTATCAAAACAATCCGAAAGGTTACACTTCATTAGCTAATTTTGAGTCGGCACACCCCTAAAATTGAACGATGAGCATCAACAAAACCACGCAATTTATGTTAAGTAACACAAAATTCCGTATCAAAAGCAAATGCACAATGATTGTTTTTTATAATGTCATAAAATCTACAACAAACCCAATGCACAACATGAATATACTAACAAACAAAGTTTCTCATCAATTTTCACATCATTTCGTATACATTCTTGAAAAAGTACAATAATTAGGCAAGTTTGTTTGAATTACATTAATAAATGCTCCTTCAGGATAAATATACTATCTATAAAACGCAAAAAATTAAAACAAGACAACAACACAATATTATAATAGTATTTGTAGTATACATTGCAAGTTGCACTTGAAACATTAGCGTCACTATTTTCTACTGTAGCTTCACAACAAATGCTTATTTGGGGTACAACATGAATAATTTGTACTTTTGTTGTTTCCTGTTGACTATTAATATTTTTAACACATACAGTTCTAAACAATTACTACATTATTGCGAGGTGTGCAGGAAAGTAAATAAACATCCAGGGCAATTATCCTAATTGCACCCCATATATGTTTATTAATCTAAATTAATGTATAATTATATACAATACATACCTAAAAGTAATGTTTGTTACAAAACCCAGAAATTTTTACAAAATGCACAATAATTAATTTCCGACTAATGTACCTAATTCCTTTTAAAGGACCGCTGCTTCTCTTGAAATTTCTTAGAAATGTGAGCAGTGGATTTATTTAACAACACGATAATTATACCTAGTGTGGAAGCGAGTAATTTAATAATAGAAGATATATATGTATATATACAGCATTGTATATAAAAAAAACAGTCATTATACTAAGAGTTGCATCACTTAAGCTAAACCTGGGTAAAACCTACACAGTACGTGAAAAATATCACAAATTTATGCATTTAAAGTTCATTTTTAGAGTAGTATAGTTCGTCTCAACATTTTATTTATGTAAGTACGGCCACTACTAAAAAAGTCCACTGTTATTCAAGTCTCATTAAATACTTGCTACTTTACCTTTTAAATCTAAATCTTTGTAAGTCACTGCATGGGGGCAACACTGCTGATGCTGCCACTAATATGCGCCGAGCTGCCGAGTGTGGAAGACAAGTCTTGAAAACTGAATTGTGGAAAATAGGGCTCCTCCTGGATTGCTCCTAGGGGACCCGACTGCTCAGGTGGTGTCAGTTCTACACTCTCACCTGTAAACTCCGAATCAAAATATCTTGTATCAGTATCACTTGATACTTGGGGCTTGAATGGGGGAGGAATCTAAAAACAAACAACATTAGAACAGAATTAATTATTTACCGCAGAGGATTACTTTTTTTTGTTCTAGGTCTCGCCAATTTATACAGGCAAAGAAAGGGTGCACCATGATCTCTTTAGCATCATCGGGACCTCCTCCTAGTCGTTGTGTTGGATCCTTAATTAGTAACCCTCCTAGTAAGTCTCTTGCCTCGGCACTTAGAGTTCGTGGAAATTTGACTTCTTCCATTATTATTAAGGTGAACAAAACATCGTGGTCTCTGTTGTAGAACGGCAATCGCCCACACATCTTTAATTATACATGATAAATAAAAACAAATCAATTCAAACTTAGACACAACATTAGTCCTTTATGGTTATTCAATATGAACTGTAATACTGGGTGGTTAATTTTTCATTCTGCACTATTTATTTAACTTTAGAAGATATGTTTCTGACATTATAAATAGTTTTGTGTGCTATACTCAACCCTTACATCAAAGTAATTTTTATTAAAATAACAAAGGAGGGAGCTCACTGCTATTTCATTTTTAAACGGTGGCATATTTAGAGCTTCTTAGGTATTTGTAAAAATTCCGTATCAAGGCTTTCTTTACAGTCACAAGTAAAATAATTAAAGGGAGCCTAAACTGACTCAAGGCTGGTCTTGGCGTTCAGCACACTTCCCTATAGTATAGACCCACAGGACTTGGGTTTGAACCTGACTGACGTTGATAAAATTTTCTGACAAGAAAAAATCTGGAGAGGTCTTCTGTTGGATAGGATGTTAAAAATCACTACTGTAGAATCCCAAATAGGCACAATTGTTAGTCAGGATGTATAATGGGATAAATATGGCTTGAGTGCATAAATATGCTTGGAAGTCCACATCATAGATCTCAATCAAAACTAAGCCCTGGACTTCGAAGTATAATTTTTTACACTGGCAAACCACTTTATTAATTTCCCTGTCCGTCCTGGGGCTTAGAGTTGTCAATCTGAACGCTGGTATATGATATTACTCAAGCAGTTCCTCCTTTCCCACTTTAAACTGCTTCTTTCTATATTTTATTGGGATTCTTAACCTAGATATGCCTACTGTACGGCTAAACGGACAGTATGCAGATCCCTACTATAAAATTTTTTCTTCGTTTACTTTAGCATGTAGATGGATGCTGCAAGCTTAGTTATTTGAAGAAAGGTTCTTTCTATGATTTGTGAATATTTCAGTTTGGTTGTGAGCTATTTTGTTGATGTCAAGAATTTTTTATCTCAGCTGTTGAGTTGCAATGACGACATCATTGGTTCTGCAATTAGTTGGGTAAGTAAAGTTTTGATTGTTTAATTCAAAACCCGCTGCAAATCATTAGACGTGTTAAACACATATTGAGGGTAGATTTCCCACACGTGTCAATCAATAATTTGTTTCGGTTATTTTTTCCGCGTACGCTAAACTTGCCTGTACATTGTAACGTACAGTAGGCACACAGAGTTACAAATTTTAGAATATACCAAAAATTTAGAAAATTATATCTCAATTAAAATAATAGTACTCATTGATATGAAATAACTTCTCGAGCTGTTTGTACATAGTTTTATTTTTCTGCGTACACATGTTCATCGTATAGAGGTTACAAACAGACTACGTACAAGAATTCGTACCACCAAACACCTGCAAAAGGGGTTGTAGTGGGAGATACAAAAATTAAAAAAAATAAGGCGCGCAAATTAGGCTCCAACAAGTACTTTATCAATAAATTATTACTAAGGAAAAAAATAAAAATAAAAAAAAATATTAATTTTTACAGAGGTTTAACACTCAACGAACTGCTAGCAGAATTAGAGGAGAATATCCACGCTACCCTAAGTACCTCGACTAACAATTAAGTCGCAATTGTAATTTTACCCCCTACGAATGCCAATGATGATCTTACAGATGAGGATTCAGGGGATGAGCAAGAATTGGCTATAAACAATTTGCCAGCTTCACAGTTATTAGCTGAAGCAGAAATTTTTAACAATGAAGAAAACGAAAATACAACGGTTTCAGAAGAGAATGAAGCAGGTGAAGAAGAATGGGATGAAAGTGATGAATTACCGCTATCACATTATGCAAAATCTAAATCAAGAAAGGTAATCATGAAATCATACCAATGGGAGAAATCTGATCTTAGCACACAACATTTCAATATTGTGTGGCTACATGCTCTTACCGTTGCTAATCAACATTCACCAGTCAAGTTGTTTTCAAAATTTTTTGATAAAGAAATATTAGAAATGTTGGTTCGATTTACCAACTTGTACGCTTCGAAGCAAAATAGGAAACATAACAACTGAATAAATGAACTGTTTTTTGGGAATGTTGTTAGTAAGTGGGTATTACACAGTTAGTAGAAGAAGAAGATGTGGGAAAATTCCGAGGATTCACACAACAATGCTGTTTCAAATGCGATTAGCCGAGACCGATTTGAACATATTATGACCAACATCCACTGCTGCGATAATGATGATCTAGATAGAAACAATCGATTTGCTAAAGTTAGACCCCTATTTGAGAAGATGAAAGAATGTTATTTAACTTTGTACATATTTTCACTAATTTTGTCCAGTTTATATTAAATAAAACTTACCCAAAAGTGTTATGAATTTTAATCGCTACTGTTCATTTAAACGAACACCATTTTTTTGGTACAAAGAGGCCGTTTAATAAAAAGTGAACATTAGGCTTTGCAACTGATGTCTTTAGTTGAAACATACTTAAAATTCAGGAAAAAAACAAGGAAAAATTTTTTCAGGCATATCTGGGTTAAAATAACATTGTAGTAGATTGTACATTTACAGCAACTGCAATGTGATATTTTAAGAATGCCAGTAGAATATGGAAAGAAGCAGTTTAAAGTAGAAAAGAAGCAGCAACTGTTCGAGTAATATCAATTTTTTTGCGAAGACATGCATTCATTTTCTTAGTTACTTAAATTCTAAACTACTCAAAAATGAATAGGGATGTTGCAGTGTAAAACACTTAAAGGCAACACCAATTGCATTTATAATAAAAGAAACTACCAAAACAACAAAATGTAACGTCTTTTTGGTAATGAACATGAAAGTTACAACCACGGTACGTTTAAAGAAGAAATTGAACAATATTATAATGAAAATCGTTATTGCCTCCTTTTACTTAACTTAAATTTATTAATACATAAACGAAAGACTGTTATCCATAGAAATAAATTGGGATGTCCGACAAAACAGCACTATAGTAGCGTATGGACCAAACGACAATGCGAAAAAAGAAGAAAAAGATAAGTTCTACCAAATGTTACAACTAGAGATTGATAATGGAACAGGTAGTACTATAATTATGGGAGACATGAATGGGAGAGTTGGAAAAGAAAATGAAAATTAATGGCGAACGTCTGATAGACCTCTGCGTGATCAATGACTTAATACTGACAAATACAGTATTCAAACACAAAGATATA
>JABXWE010019007.1:0-23197 GCA_014611495.1 Limonius californicus
CAATTGGTTGTGTTACAAAGATTGAATTGCGAATCTTTAGATAAATTGAAATTTGATAATTTATTGTTGTGTTTTATTGTGTCTTGGGTTAACATAATTTACTTGGTGATAAATTGAGCAATTACCGAAGCAAGGTAAGTTTGAACTCCAGGAAGGTTCCTGTTTACCTCGTGTTATATTTCAAGGACGAAGGATATTTTAAACAGGTGGCGCCTAGGCTTATCAACCCCCCCTTCTACGACTGTAGCTGGTCGACCCTTGTCCTTGATACCTGGACCTTGCATCGTAAATGGTATTTTCGGTTGTATTGCTTCTATATAGGATAACAGAATTGTCGCCGTCTGTTCGACTAGGCGTTACAGAATGTAGACGGTTCCTGGTGAAGCAGGGAGAGGAGTTAACAGATTTGTACCCCATTGCCTCTGGAGTATCTCAGGGTAGTGTGTTGGGACCAGTATTATATACACTCTGCACAGCCGACATACCCACAACCAACCTAATAACTACAGTAACATTTGCTGATGATAAAGACATACTAGCATCAGATACCAAGCCGGATTTTGCATCTACGAATCTAGAGAATAACCTAAGTTTGATTGAGGATTGGCTGAGGAAATAGAAAATCCAAGTAAACAATTCCAAGTCTTTACACATCACGCTTACCATGAGAAGAGGTACATGTTCAGCGATAACACTAAGTGAACATGTTATTAAGTCTTAATAACGCCATAATCCCACAAACCGAAGAAGTAAATTATCTGGGTATGCATCTAGATCGACGACTCACGTGGGTAAACATACATTCACCAAAAGAAACCAACTCGGAATCAAATTTAGTCAAATGTACTGACTACTTTGCAGAAACTCACAAATGAAAATGGAAAACAAGCTCCTACTTTATAAGACCATTATCAAACCCATATGGACGTACGGGATACAATTGTGAAGTACTGTCAGCACCTCAAACATTCAAATCTTACAAAGATTCTAGAATAAAGTACTCAGTAAAAAAATTATTGTGTGAAAAACCAAGACTCTGTGCATTCTAACAACTTAACTGTTAGAGAATCGCAATGAAATTAGAAGGCTAAAACGTTTCAAATCCTCGGACCTGCCAAACAGATTCGATTAGTTACTGTATATTTAGATCATAAATATGAATGTTATAACGTATTGTAGCCAAACAACTAGTTGGTTAATTATAGTATTATAGTAATTATAGTATAGTATAGTATAATAATAAAAAAAGCTGTTTTTATCCATGATGCAATTTTTTAAACATATTTACAGAGTCTATTAAATACATCGATTGGAATTCTATATGTAGTTTGCTAATTGTTATGTTTAAATCTCACAGTAGCATCCCCAGTTTGATGGGTGGGTATGGTTGCCTACAGTTCCTTTTTCCGCCGACCTTCGTCAAGCTTTTTGACTTCCTGAAGTTTAGAGAATTTTGAGAAAATTGTATTAAAGTTGTAGGTGTATTGTGGATTAGGTGGATGGAATTTCCTGAAGTTTTAGATGTCAATCGAGACTTCCTCTTGAGTTCTTGGCCGTGCAAATTGTGGTTGCTGGTATAAGTGTAGAGGTGAATTAAGGTTTGGAAATTTCTGCGTGGATTATCTAAGTCATCCTCCTCTATAAGAAAATTTAGTCAGTTGTCTGCGAGTTATTTTGGTGTTTCGCTAAATTCTCTTTGGGTCTAGCCCAGATTAATTAAACACTTTACCAAAAACTAATACGTCACCCGCCGCATGTTGTGTGGAGTCTCGTGGGGCCGTTTTCCGAGCAACCAGCCGATCTCGTTCACCTGTAGCTGTCGATTTCTACGTGCCGTCCGAAGTTGGAGACAATCAGCCCATCGAACAACCAAGGTTTGATTTTTGTCCCAGTTTTCTGTGATCTTTAGCTCGGGCTAACGTATCCAGAGCTCTGTTGCCCATTAAAACCACCTCGACAAGTACCAAACTCCACGGGGGAAGCCAATACTGTGTATATGTTATAATTGTAACTTTTTGGTAATTTCTACCGTTTCGAACTTTAATATGCAATTGCGACTGGTCACTTACCATCAGTAGGTGCACTCAGTTTACATTTTTTACCTGTTATTCACTGCGTTTTCATAATTAATTAAGATTAGGGGCGGGGATGGCTCAGTGGTAGAAGAGCCAAACTTCGGATGTAATAGTCCAAACGCAATCTCCCCAGGGTCGGAAATTTTTCTAATTCCCTCGGTGATCGGTACTGGGTCCCGGCCTCCATTTGCCATTGGGGATCAAATTAATGGCACTCCTCGTATTACGATCGCACTAGAGGAGTAACAAGATCATATACACAAAAAATACACCACATACCAGCAGCTTAAGCATGGTTACGCACCAACACGGTAACACGCAGAGTCCGGCCCTGTTGTGCATTGCACTAACTAACTTAGCCTTGCCTCACACCAAGCGATGGGCCTCTAAGGCCTGTGAAAGCTTCATAATTAAAAACCCTACCAGTTATGAGTTACGGCGCTGAAACTTGGGTGATGTCTAAGAAAACTATACACACATTAAGAGTAGCGCAGCGTGCAATGGAAAGGCCCATGATGGGATTGACTTTAAGGGACCGTAAAATTAATGAATATACTCATTAGGGATAGAACAAAAGTCATAGACATTGCAACCAAATCAGCTTCCTTAAAGTGGAGATATGCCGGCCACGTAGCAAAAATGGACTTAACACCCTACCGAAGAAGAAGAAGAAGAAGTGTTCTCAAAAGATGTCATTTCAAGCAATGGTTTGGGATAATGACTTTGTTGAGATTTTTATAACTCGTAGTTCCATCAACAGGTCTGGCTACTGGGAAGAAGCTGACGGATTAAATCTATTAATAGGAGTCCTTACAGGGCACTGCAAACTTAGAAAACACCTAAATCTTTTGGGCGTTGGTGGTTCGGACGTGCCAGGTATATGAATAGCATGGGAAAACTACCTTTCGATTTCTAGGAACGCGGAACATAGAGTTGCACTCCCTTGCTTGGCTAGACATGTTGGTATTCATCAGGAGGTCAGGAAGGTTTGGTAGGCGAGATGAAGAGAATAGGGAAGAGGATGCACAGAGAAGCAACGATGATTAGTAGGAAACCAGGGGTTAATAAAAAGGGCCATTAAAGGCCTATTTTCTGGGCATCGATGACCCCCAAAGCTACTATTATTCAATTAACAACAGCTCTTATACTTTCATAGGTCCGTTTTTGGAGACCATGGTGGAATAGTGGCCGATGCGCTTGATTTTGAAGTTATTCTACTAAAGCCGTTTAGGTTCGATTCCTGAGCACTGCACTTTCCCAGGGATTTTGTGGTGTCTTAGTTGTATTTGAGGCATGGAGTTTTAAAGGGTGATGCATGTTTGACCCCTTGTAGAATAAGAAATGTGCTAAGCAGAGATAAGCGAGGTAAGATAGGAACCATGGAGTTAGCTTTACCACCTCTATGACTTGTTTCCTTTTACTGTTAGTAGTATGTAAACCAAATACAATAGACGTGCTATTTACGATATATTTATTGTTAAGAGGATAGATATTACAACCGTAAATATTACTTATTTACGATAAAATGTAGACACAACCGCATTCTAGTGGACTTGCCGTTGAACTGCTGGTCGCCGAAGATCCCACGTGGCAACTCTTTGGTTGCGAAGTTGATTTCTCTAACGGCATGCAAGTACATGGTTATGCCGTGTTGATACTTTTTCCTTACTTATTGGCCCACCATGGACATAAAGGTTAACAGAAGAAACACGTTTAAAATTTAAAAAGAAGAAAACGTAGATACGCTAGCCTTCAGCATCATACCGTTTCGTAAACAAACATGGCTTGACTCCAGTCTACTACTACTATTACTACTACTACTACTATTACTAATTTTACTTCTTCTGTCTCCGTCCTGTATGTTTCTGTTATCATCCTGCCTTTTATGATGTTACCATCCCGCTTTGAAGGTCCGCCTACTGCTCTGTCTCTGTCTGGCATTTGCCTTTTGGCCCATTTGCCAAGGGTTCTGCGTCCATTCTATCACCGTCTCAATCTCGTGCATCTTATATCTTTGACACCTGTAATGGTTCTCAGTACTTTCATCTCAGTTGTTCTAATTCATCTCCTTGTGTTCGACGTTTCAGTTCTTGTTTCGACGGAATAACTACCGGCCTGACGTAGACTGATCTAATAATTTTGCCAATTGCCATTTGCGTATATAACAACGAAACGACTGGACTATTTTTTAAATTGTTTATTATGTTACGATTTTAATTTCAATCATATGCAACAAGCTGAAACCATTGAAAGGTTTACTTCATAAATTGCCATCTCAAAATATGTGTTTAGGAAATTATATACATTAAACAAACTTAACATAATAAAGCAACTCAAATAAAAGATTAACATTTTGAATATGTTTCATTTTCATTCATGACAACATAATCCTTGCAATAAATCCATATTCGGGTTATTTTATGGTGCCTGAGAAACGCCTTCTCCTTCTACGCACACTAAATTCTTTTTGTTTTTAATAAGCGATATTTTAACCAACAGTCGACCGTAGAAAATTACTGGAATAGTCAGGTCTTTAGTGGTGATTTGGAATTTGTCTAAAACGTAGGTTCCCTAAAACAGGAGAAGTCATTAACATTTAACAATATAAACTTTACCGTGAGCTAGAGGTGAGCGCATAAAGCTTCTACGCTAACCAGCGAGGTATTCTGCCTAGTAAATCTTCTCTGGAGTAGAGGTGTTTACACTTTCAGTGGCTCGGAGATCATGATAAGTTGTAGGTCCTCTATGTTTGTCATACTTTAAACGGGCAAAACAGGCATAGGGGAGATACCGCCACGCCACTAACACCATGCAGTATTCAAAGAACCGTTAAAACATTAAAACATTCAGTAAGGATAGAATTGTGTTAGCGCCAAAAACTGAATATTAAATTTTTATGTTATATAATTTTAAACTGTATACTTACTGGTGGTATTGGGCAGGGTGCGGAAATTGGTGGTTTAGTTGCACTTCGAACTTTTTGCCATATTTTGCCAAGTAATTTAGGTATATCTACACAAAACTTTCCTTTTACATTGTAGAAAGGCTTCCAACCTCCACTTTCAAATTTCTGTATGTTCACATTATACTAGAAGGTAATTTAGTCATTAATTGACAATTAGTTACTTCCTTTCTTTTTCTTTCCTCTTTTATAAATTTAAACCTACCATCCCTTAATTACTATCCATACGAAAAACTAATCTTCGGCTAATCACCTTCTTAAATTATTTTCGTTTGCAATTCCCGCAGAGCTCGAAATTGACTCAGAGTACTGCCATAGAAAACTATCAAGAGATCAAAAAAAAGCTGATACTCAGCGGGCTGTGGAATGAAAAATCACGTCTTTACTAGACTAAAGGAATGTTTATGATGTCAGATAAATTAGTTATCTTTTTTTTTTATACGAATCTGACAGATCGAAACATGGACACTTAAAGCAGCAATAACAAAAAGGCTGGAGGTTCTGGAGATGTGGATATACAGGAAAATGTTAAAGATACCATGGACAGCAAGAATAACGAACGAAGAAGTTATAGCCAAAATAGGACAACCACGAGAACTGCTAAGAAACATTAAACAAAGGAAAACTGCCTATCTTGGACATGTATTGAGAAACAATAAATACAAGTTGTTACGGGTCATTATGCAAGAAAAAATAGAAGGGACGAAAGGAGTAGGAAGAAAGAAACAAATCATGGCTGAGGTACATCCGAGATTGGACAAAGATGAATATTGAACAACTATTCCATGTTGTAAGAAATAGAGATGAATTTGAAATGGTGATAGCCAACCTCTAATTTAGAGAAGGCACTAAGAGAAGAAGATACCTGTATTCAAAAAATCATTTAAAATTCACTTTTAACGGTGTCATACTCCTAAACTGCATGATAATTATAATATAAGGAAATTGAAATTCTAGTATTTTGAAAATTACACGATCTCAGTTTTGAAGTAGCATGAAGTAATTGCTGTTCTGTCTTATACCGTTTGGTAAGTCCAAAGAACAGCTGACTTTTGTGCAGGTATTGTTATCAAAAGATGCGTTTATTCTAATAATTTGCTAGAACTTCTGTTCTTTCACATATACATTTGATTAATCATATTGGATACCTGTAATTTTAGTACGGGCACTTTAAATATACGGAAAATCTAACTGTTCTGCCAATTTAAGGAGTTAATAGGATGCTGGTTATACTTACTTCGATAGTATTATCAATAGGAATCTTATTAGTAAAACTAGTTGACATTGCTTTATTTCCTTTGTCGTCAATACTTATAAGTTCAGCTTCCAAAACAACATCATCAGTTGGTGGTTTTTCCTTGCAAGGAAATATGGAGATTGCAAAAATTTTTCCTACAGGACCAATCTGAAAAAATTGGTTGCATACTTAACATAATAAATAATAATAATATCTCACCGTTTTAAAAGATTCAAAACCTGGAAATGAGGTTAAAACCAAAAATGCTGTTAAAAAGCGCTTCATGATGATAACACCAAGTTCAGAATTAAATATTAGATAAGCATTTCATTTTATTTATACTATATAAATCACTTTAAAACTAATCGAATGTGCATTTCGAATGACATGTTTTGCCATTAATTTACTTGTAACGGAAGCTGTATATAATTATTATGTTATTGCATAATTTTTACTATTAAAAAATATGTAGGGGGATTACCACACAAGGACAATTTCTCCACAGAAGAAACTGAATATTGCTGCTATTTCTTCTATTTCTTCTGGTGCATCTCCTAGTGAAGATTTATCAAGGTTCTTTCTACTTTAGATATTGCAACCCGAGACACGGATCTTGTGCTTTTTGCAAATCATTTCAACCGTGCAAAATTTCAGAAAACTGGTGCAATCAGTGGTACTTATCTAGGTGTTAGATCATTTTCTTAATTTAAACTGAAACTAAGATGTTTTTTACATTAGTACCACTTGGACAAACTCATTATTTTACCAACACTCCAATTCAACAACAAACACCGCGTGACGACACGTATCGCACACTAAACGCAGTTGCTAAATTGAACATTTGACAATATCAATGCAGGATGTACAGAATTAAATTTTATTATTCAGGCCTTTAGATTACCCACTACTTTTGTTATATGTGGGCACAACTTTAGAGAACTTCTTAATTCTAATACCATTTACAGTGTTATGTTCGTTTATTTTTGCCGCTTCATAGGAATTAAAATTCTATTTTAATTGCCGTTCTTATGTTGTATACAATTTTATTATTTTCAAAAATTTATGGGCGGGCACTTTCGAAACGTAATCGAACGTTTGACATGTTTATTTGGTCTGTTAACGCCGGCCAAAAGGAATTCTTAGAACCCATTTTGTCAGCAGCATGGCCTTAGTAATGTTATGTTTCTCGGAAATCGCACGTTTAAGAATTTGTTCCAGAACTCCTACACAATACTTCGCAATGTGGTGTAATATTTTTGGGTGATGCATGTTCGCGTTGCGTTTCCTCTTGAGTCGATTATCCACCTTCATTCGGCCCGGTCACCCTATTCCATCTTCGGGGACCGTTAATAAATTAAAAAAAAAGATTGGACGATAGGCTTTGGGAATGAACTGACGTGCTTCTCTTTTTAAAATACCGGGTTGTGTCGCAGCTCTTCTGATTATTGGGTTATCGTTTCGTTTTTTGTGTTAGGCAAAAGAATCTTCGACTTGTGTCGGATTAAATATATTAGCAGTGTCAGCTTTTAGCAAAAACAATTCAGTGAAATTGTTTTCTCGATTTATATCGAATAAAAGCTATCAAACCCGTGGAAGTCCTGTTTTTCGAGCCGTTTCAAGCGATCCTCCTGTACAGCGGCGGCGATCTTGACATCTGAAGTTCCCCTCTCTTCTCTCTCGACGTCGAAAAAGCCATGATCGTAGCGTTATCTCCATTCGACCCAATCTTCAGGGGCGTACCAGCGAATTTTTCCCGCTTCCCGAAGATCTTAGGAAGACCCCAGTTGTGCCTTTCTCTGCTCCCTACCGAACAACACTAAGGTAGGAGAAATTCTAATTGTGTGGTGAAAACTTGTTCCGAGCTTAATTTTCAGGTTTCAAGTGGCCAGTTGTCCTTTCTTCTTTCGGTTAACTGTTAAGCGTATTCATAAATTGTATTAAATTGTAAACTCCGACGCCACTGGTTACGTAGATCTGTTCTAAGAAATTAAATATCGCAAGCCACTAACGGCGAGCCTTTTTCAGTTCGAACGTTCCAACAAAATCTTGTATTAATTAACCATAAATATTACCATTTTCAGTGTAATCGTTATATTTTTTTGTATCATGCCAGTAATCTAAAAGAAGTTGAATTATATTTGTCTTGAAATTTACCACATCTTTTATTTTTGTGTATTTTTATCTATGTGCGCATGAACTTTGCAACTTTCCACGAGAACTGGTAATCTGCTGTGATTTGGAAGGTGGAAGGTTGACCTACCGTGTATACAACTAGGAAGATTACCCTCCCGTAAGAGGTTTCCGTGAACCACCTCTACTCCTCTGAACTAAGCTGTAGGCCTTTAGGTAGCTTACAGGAAACTTTACAGGCAAATTTTTCAAGAAATTATTTTATATTATTGATCAAATTCTAGTTTAATTTATGTAGGTACCGCTTTTGGAAGGTTGCAACCGTTATAGGGTAATTATTGCTTAAATTTTTAAAATATGTATTATAGCAGATCGTTACTTTTTACAAATTTTTCAAAATTCTTAAGAATGCATGTTGTTTTAGTAGGTAAAGTTATCTTCTAAAACAATTTTTCCATACGTTAACAAAGTTCGTCTGTGAGCCTTTGAAGAGTTTTTGAAAATGTCTTAAAGTGATTTACGATTCTAAACCCAGAATTAGTGAAAATTCTGAAAATACAAAAATATACAGGGTTTTAATTTTGAATACTTTGGGAAAATACTTTTCTGGCCATTCTGATTCGTAAAAATATGGCATATATGCCTCTCACTCGCTTCCTAAGAAAGATACAGGGTGTCAAAGTTTAGAAGAACAAACCATTTTTTCATTTTATCTTCTAGGAAAATGGAGCAAATCAAACAAAATGTTGTACGCGTACCTTCCTTGTGTAGGATTATTTTTTGAAGTTATGTTTCAATAAATGCATCAAACCGGTGGGATGCAATGGGATTACTACGGATTTATTTCAAGAAATAAAAGTACGCCACTAGGTTTTTTCAATTTGATTTCTCTTTTTCCAAAATTTCCATTCAATTAGGGATGAGATGCGTTTCTACAGACTTTAGATCTAGTTTCAGAGATACTTGTCTTATTTCAAAAGCATGCAAACCCGCTATGGAACAAAAATTATTGTTGTGAGTTGGTCATGGAAATACAATTGTTTGAATGTTATTTGTACCTATCAGTCGGTTGGGGTACTTTAGTTGTTGAAGTTGTGATATTAATCTCTTCTCTTTCTCCGCTATCCTTTATACCCTCACGGGTGTTGGATAATTGTGGGTTTCGCGTCCTTTACCCATTTCTTCCATCCTTTCCGATACTTTGCCATCTTATTCATTTCTTCTATCGTTTTCCCTCTTGCTTTCCCTATCTCTTCTATGCACTTCGTCCAGGTGAGTCTCGGTCTTTCTCTTTTCCGTTTCCTCGTACCTTTGGCTTCCATTACTTTTTTCGGTAGTCTGTTTCTGTCCAATCTCTGTAGGTGGCCATACCATTCTAATTCTTCTTCTCACTTTTTTGTGTTATCGTTTTTTGTATTTGTTTTCCTATAATTTCCTCGTTTCTAATGTGTTCCATCTTAGTTTTCCCCGCTATCTTTCTAAAATACTTCATTTCTGCTGCTATCAGTTTTGGTTGGGGCCACTATCGTATTATATATATTTAGCTTGGTGTTTTCGTTTATTTCTTTTATCCCAAAAAACTGACTTATTTAGTGTGCAGTATATGTGGTTTGCCTTCTTAATTCTGTTTACTATTTCAAGGTTTATTTTCCCGTCGTTTTCTATAACAATTCCTTGGTATTCCATTGTGGTCACTTCTTCTATAGGTTGGTTTTTGTACTTTATTTTGTTTGCTCTTGTTCTCTTTTCTTATTTATATACATTATTTTACTTTTTTCTACATTAACTTCCATCTTCAGTTTTTCTATTTCTTCAGTCCATATATTTATCAACTTTTACATTTTACTATTATTGTCTGCTGAGCACTAAATCATCTGCGTATACCAGGCTATCTATTCTGAGTGGTATCATATTCCTATGTCCCTCTGTAGTCTGGAGTTGCGCCGTTCTTTGTCTTGTGCTTTTTAGTAGCCTGTCCAATACTACTATAAACAGGTATGGGCTTAAACTGTCACCTTGTTTTATACCCTTTCTGATATTAAATGGTTCTGATCTATTGCCGTTTATTTGTACTTTTGCTCGTGTATCTTGTTATGTCTTGTATTAGTTTCTTCGATGTGCCTATTAGTTCCAAACAGTTTTCTATTACTCGTCTTTGTATTGAATCAAAATCTGCCCTTAGGTCGATAAATGCAAGGATAAGTTCTTCTCCCCGTTCGATTCTTTCTTCTATCAGTGGTCTTATTGACTGATATTAATAAAAGAAAAAATGCCAAGATATTTTTCTAATACTAAGTACATTCACTTTATGATTTCTACGATGGAAGTGCTCATGCAGCAATCCAGGAAAATCGACATCGTTTTCTGGAAAGAGGAGCTAGTTTTTGTTGATACGCATCGTCGATTCTGTGAATGTGGATTGAGGAAAGTTGGTGAGCAAAATATCGGAATATCAGGGATGATAACAGAATTCTCCGGGCTTTTAATGCGACAGACACTTGAGTATAAGACGAACAGCTAGAAATCTTAACATGCCGTAATCAAGAGTGTTTTAAACTTTGAAAAAAGACTACCTAAAAGTCTTTCATCTACAACCTGTGCAAGATTTACAGCCAGGAGCTAGTTTTTGTTGATACGCATCGTCGATTCTGTGAATGTGGAATCTTCTTGTTTCTTTTTTCTTATTTTACAATAAATACGAGGTGCGTTCAATTAAAACCCATCTTTGCCAAATAAAAAATTTTTTCAACTATTTAATTACAAATAATTACCGTCTCAGTAAAGACACCTATCCCATTGTTTTACTAACCGACGTATACCCTGCTCATAGAATACTTGTGACTGCTGATTGAAGAAGTCTTCCACAGATATCCAGCTATCTGTACATATGCGTTAGACTCAAAATGCCGACCTTTTAACGCCTTTTTCAGGGGTCCAAAAATATGGAACTCGCAAGGCGATAGATCCGGGCTATAGGGTGGATGCTCTAAAACCCTCCATTTCTTTCGTGGAAGATTTTGTTTTACCACATTAGCAAGATGAGGCCGAGCATTGTCGTGCACAAAGTGATCCCACGCGTAAGTTTTCCTGGACGTTTCCGTCTTATTGCTTGATGAAGCTTTTTCAAAGTTTCATTGTACGGATTTGCATTGACATTTACTCCAAGTTCCTTAACCTCTAGCAAGAAGGGTCCTTCATGGTCGAAAAAAAATGTTAACATCACTTTGCCTGCAGGAGGTTGTGCTTTAAACTTCTTCGGTGGTGGTGAACTTGAATGTTTCCACTGCATCGACGATAACTTACTGGATGGCTAGTAGTAATGGCACCAAGTTTCGTCACCAGCAACTATTGACAGGAGAAAGTCTTCACCATTTTGCTTATAGTCTATGAGGTGTTGCCTGAGATAAGCCCATTCGCAAAAATTTTTATTCATTAGACAAAAGCCGAGGAATCCATTGCGAACAAACTTTGCTGTAATCCAGATTACGAACAATAAATACTATGGACAGATCCTACACTCGCACCAACAATTTCTGAAACTTCTCTAATTGAAATTCTACGTTTTTCTCTAATAAGGCCTTCCACACATGCCATATTGTTTTCTGTTAATGCAGTACACCGCGCACCTAGTCGCGGCTCATCCATGGTCATCTCTTTTCCATTTTTAATTTTTCGGCACCATTCCTTCACAGTTGGGTACGCAATACATGCATTTCCATACACTGCTTGCATTCGCGTATGAATCTGCAATGACTGCACACCTTCAGCGCATAAAAATGGTAGGACCGCATGCTGATCGAACTTGGACGAATTTTCAACAACAAACCCATTCCAAAATCGAAGTTTTAAATATCAGAATCAAATTCAAACGCCAGTAACTTATTATTGTGTTGCTTACAAACACTACTAACATTAGCAAACGTCATTTGAATTATTGCATTTGTTTTCAAGGCCAAGTTGATCAAAGATGGGTTTCAGTTGAACAAGCATCGAATTTTTTTTTTATTTATTCCGAATTGAATGAGGGTTTAAAAAAAAGAGAAAACAAACTGAAAAACCCAGTTGCGTACTGTTTTTTCTTGAAATAAATCTGTTGTAACCCCACTGGTATGACGAATTTGGAATGGCCAGGAGAGTAGGTATTTTCCCAAAGTATTCAAGTTTAAAACTGAAACATATCCTGTATAGTGTTAAGTTTTAAATGAGGAAGTAAGGTTTATTTCCAGCGAATCTAGAAGGTCAAGAACGTAGTATTTAGTGTTAAAGGGTGCCCTAACAAGATACCTACATTTTATTTCTAGTGTATAAATAAATACATAAATTGGTCTAAAATTTCCACATAACAAGGTATTAGAATTCCCCACAAATTGTTACAAGTAGTTTCTTCGTATTTTCAGTCTGATTGTGACTTTAAATGATTACTTATAACTAGCTACTATTGACAAAGCCTGTATTGGTCAAAACTTGCGAATAAAAGTTTCAATTGCGAAATCAAAAACATTGTGTAAATGTTTTGGCAAACCCTAAATTCAATTTCATGGTCATGTGTCTCATATTTAATTTTTTTGGCGTTAAAAATGATAGATCATTTAAAGTTTATTTAAATGTTTATAATTGTTATTTTGAAAGAAGCGCCTATTTTCGAAATCAGAGCATGACATCTGCTAAGGTGACTATTGTTGCCAATTTTACACAGTTTATTAGAAAGCCAAATCGTCTAGGAAACTATAAACAGGTGCTTGTAAATTAATTGATTGCAATATCGTGTTTTTCTACGGCCGTTATTATTATTAGTATTCAAAAATAAATCAATTGATATTCTAGCAATTCATAATTTAAATACATAGGCAGAAAATAGTTTCGAAAACAATATTTTAATCTGTCGTAATAACCTGTTTGTCTAGACAAATATGTAACATTTCAGTGCCTCGCATTATCTGTAAATATCGTTGGACAGTTTCCAGGTTTTCAAAATTTAAGCTTCAAATATGAATTAATTCAAGAGCTACTTCAAATTTTGGATTCCTGGATTTAAAACATTTTCTCGAAACTCGAACACAATCGATGCTGAACAAACCAAGCAAGCAGTTTCTTCTTTACTAACTTTTAGTCCTATTAGCGCTATCCAACACAAACTAAATATCTATTTTAGTACTTTCAGTAATAGAAAGCTAATGCCCGATTGTTGTTTCGGCAGTAATTACCGATGTACTAGAACACCAATAAATCAACACCTACTATATTGGTTCGAAACTCGATGTTCCTCTCGGTTCATCGCGGCAATTCCCAATCAGCTTTGAGCTTCACAATTAATTTAGGCAGCGTTTGAAGCGGAGTTCGTATGACTGACATCCGTAATAACATTACTGAACAATCTGCACATGATTCATTCCTACATGTGCATGGTTAACCGCTCTCCATATGTTGTAACCTAATTTCGGAGCGTTTACTTATAACATAGTATGTGACGTGTACTGGGGAGCTTCCTAAGTGATGTCTAATCATCTTTAGTAATCATTGCAAGAGGCAAAGCACCGTTCCATTAGATACAATTTAAATTTCACATCGGTTGTGACAAACTACTCGTCATATAACCTAAGTGCTACAAAATGTTTGTTTTTCAAAACAGAAATGTTAATTCCAAAAATGAAAATAATATCCGGTTATGTCCTTTAATGCAAAATTGGAGGTATTTTAATTACCTTTAATTTTTATTTATTTTATTAAACTTAAAAGTTGTTGTGACTCCTCAACAACTGGTACATATTTTTATAACTCTTGGAAATAGTGAAGAAAATTCTTTCAGAGAACTTCAGCAACTCGATATGCTTTTAAATAAAATTCTATAGTTTCTTTTCTCTGTCTATTTTCTACCATTTTCTTATTTCTCTGCCCCTTTTCTCTTTCTGTGTCCTTTATGTGTTATTGCTGCAATATTTGTCATTATTTTGAATTATTTTCCGTTTTTTATTTTATCTCCATTGTCTTACTACATTTCCTTCCTGGTTTCTCTTCCGATCCTTCCATCTTCCTCCCGTTTTTTCCTACATCTATTCTTCCTCTATACCTGCCATTTTGTATTTTTGTCTACTTTTTCTGTCTCATTCCGTTAATCCCTTCACCATCTGCTGTTTTCTCAAGTTTGTTCTGTTATTAAATCTGTCTATCTGTTTCGTTCCTCCTTTTTGAGTATTTAATTCCTTTTTAGCATCTTTTTTCTTCAACCTTTCCTGTTTCTCTACTGTTTTAATCCGTTTCTGCTCTTGCGAGTTTCTTATATTTCTGTTCTTTCACTTCTCTTTTTTGTTGGTTTCTCGTTCATTTTCGCTTTCCGCTTTTATTATATTGTTCTTCTTGCAGTTGCTTCTTCTGTTTTTTCAGTTTTTCTGGTAAGGGGGTTTTTATATAAAGTTCTATATTTTTTTGCTCTTTCTAATTTGTACCATTATCTTGTTTCTTTGCCCCTTCTACCTTTTTTCTTGCTTGATATATAATTTCTTCAGAGTTTTTCATTATTTTTCATTATTTTGCGTCATTTATCTTCTCTCATTTGCTGTAGTCCACTTAGTTGTTGGTTTCTTTTGCCATCCTTTCTATCCTTTTTCTGTTTTTCCTCCATGTATTCTCTCTCAGCTTCTACAATTTTAAATTTCTTTCTAGCTTTTCTGTCTCGTTCTAATAATTTCACGTTCCTTCACCGTCGGATATTTTTTCCGATTTATTCTCTTTTTGAATCTGCCTTTCGTTCCTTGGCTTCCATTTGACTGCTGTAATTCTATTTACCAAAGATTTTCTCCTGATCTTCCTCCTATCTAATGTTGTTTTGCCTTTTCTTTCCTTGTCATATTATAGTTTTTTTTCTCTTAGTTCTCTCTTTTGGCCGTTTTTGGTTCAGTTTATCTTTCTGCTTCTGTCATACTCTTTTTATAACTTCTATTCCTCTTTTTCCGGTTTCTCTGGAACTTAAAAAGTATTTTTATTTAAAGTTATATATTTTCTGGTTTCTGTCTATTTTCTAGAGTTTTCTTGATTATCTGTCCGTGTTTCTCTTTTACCTCCATTATTGGTTATTTTTTTAATGCTTTCCATTGCTTTAAGTTGTTTTTCGTCTTTTATCTTTTCTCCTATGCTTCACTCCACTTCCTTCCTAGTTTCTTTTTCCATCCTTTCTATCTTTCTTCCGTTTCTTCTCCATGTACGCTCCCGAATTGAATAGAATTGAAAATACGTGTACTCAAAAAACCTTAAAATATTACATTTTATTTGTGTTAACTTAATACTATGGAGGTAGACCGTTCTAGGCGTTGGGCCTCTTCAGTCCTAGGCTTCGTTTCTTCATCTTCTTCTGGGTTGACGGCATCTTGATGGGCTGGTGTTGGGTTGGTGGTTGGTGTGGTGGCTGGTTGGTCTGGGCTGGTGTTGTAGCTTCTTCGGGTATCTGTATTGTTAAATGAAAGTGTAGTGTTTTCTGTTATCCTGAAAACAAAAAATGGGGTGTGGCATGGCCGTACGTAGTTGTACGTGTACCACATTTGGAGGGGTTACACGGTCACGGAGGTAGTCTGTTCACCTCATTGACAGTGGCCATGTACGCTCCCGATACTCCTACCATTTTATATCTGCGTCTACTTTCATTTGTTTAATTCTGTTTATACCACATTTTTTCACTATCTGATATTTTCTGAGACTTATTATCAAATTTGCTCTCTTGTTAAATCTGCGTTCTGTTCCTTTCCTCTCTTTTGACTATTTAATTCCTTTTTAGCAACTTATTTCTTCAGCCTTCCCTTCTCTCTACTGTTTCTATTGGTTTATTTTTTTCTAATTCTTACTTCTGTTTTTGCTGCTTCTCTGGAACTCAAAAAGTGTGTTTAAGTTCTATATTTTATGTTCTACTTCTAATTTACACCATTTTCTTGTTTCTCTGCCTCGTTTTCTTTTTTCTTCCTTTATATGTAATTATTTCAGAGTTCTTCATTATTTTCCGTCTTCTATATTCTTCTGCCATCCTTTCTATCTTTTCTCCGTTTCTCCTGCATGTATTCTCCATCTGCTTCTACAATTTTTAATTTCTATCTCTTTTTACGTCTCATTCTACTAATCCATATTTCTTGACTGTCGGTTACTTTTTCACATTTATCTTCTTTCCGAATCTACCTTTGGTTCCTTTTCTTCCGTTTCACTGTTGCATTTCTTTTTAAGGAAAGCTTTCTCCTACTCTTCCCCTATCATCTACTGTTGGTTCTCCCTTTCTCCGCTCGTCTCTTTTGGCCCTCTTCCGTCTTTTGCTTTTGTTATGCGTTTTTCATAATTTCTACTCCATTTTTTTCTGTTTATCTGGAACTTAAAAAAGTGTTTTCATATAAAATTTTATCTTGTCTTTCCTCTGTCTATTTTTACAATTTTCTTGAGTCTCTGTCTCTCTTTCCTTTTGCCTCCTTCGTTAGTTATTCCTTTAATGTTTTTCATTGTTTTTAATTATTTTTCGTCTCTTATCTTTCCTCCTATGTTTTACTCTACTTCCTTTCTAGCTACTTTTCCCATCCTTTCTATATTTCTTCCGGTTTTCCTCTCTCTACCTGTATAATTTTATATTTGTTTCTACTTGCATTTGTTTCATTGTGATAATCCCGCAATTTTTCACCATCTGATATTTCTTGAAATATATTTTAAAATGTTTTCTCTTTCTAAATTTGTTTGCTGTACTTTTCCTCTCTTCTGACTATTTAATTCCTTTTAAGTATCTTCCCTTTTTGCATTCTCTACTGATTGTTCTTTCAACGGTTTTCACTATATTTAAATATTCTTTGTTCTTTTATCTTTCTTTCGATGTATTACTGCACTGCCTTTCTAGCTTCTTTTCCTATTTTTCTCCCGTTTCTTTTCCATGTATTCTCCCTCTGCTCCTACAATTGCAAAAAAAAAATATTTTTACATCATTTGTCTCTCGCGTGTGATATTTTCTCAACTGTATTTTTAAATCTGTCTTCTGTTCCTTGCCTTACTTTTGACTGTTACATTTCTTTCTACTAAATTTGTTCGCCTCTTTCTACTCTTCACTGCCTTTTCTTCTTTGCTTCACTTGGGATTTTCTCATCTGGTTTTCTCTCGATTCTCGCTTTTCTGTCTTTCATTTAATTTAAGTTTGTGCATTTGTCATACTGTTTTTATAATTCTTTCTTTTGTTGGTGTTGGTTCTAGAGTGAGCATCTCTTGTCGCCTAACAGCACTGTCTGCTAATTTACTACATTATAAATTTAGTTTAGACTGCATGCTATAAATAAACAGCATGAGTGTACAACACGAGTGCTAGTGCAAAAATATCAACGAAACGAACCAATTCATTTTCAATATGACAAAAAAAAAGTGAAAAAAATTGACTACTTTTGAAGCTATTTCTTTGAAAGTTCTAATTTAGGAAATTTTTTGATGATACTTCAGTATTTTTTTTTTAAGTAAGTAAATTAGTAGATTGAAGACGGTACTCCTCTTAATACGAAACAACTGTTAAACTTCTATTTTAACGAAATACTTAGTACATTCCAACTGTTGTCTATGGGGCGTCGTAAATTTAAAGTAGGACATATTTCTTCTAACGTAGTTTATATCATGCAAGATCGTTGGTGGGAATTATAAAACATCCCGCATACTTCTGTATACTGATTTATTTTAATGTCAACAATTTTCTTTCGGAGTTTATGAATCAGCCAGTGCATCATTAACGTCGACTGCAACAATGTACAGCGATTTAAAGTCAGTAAAGCAACATGAAATAAATTTTACATGACTCCCATAGATCTGTAAGCAGCCAACCGTGCCTGCAGATCCGGTAAACATTGTAAGTTACGCGACTGAGTACAGATTGGAAACACTGGCTCCTGTTTACGAACGCGATAAAGCAATCGATGTGTCCATAAAGCACCCAAGACGCGCATTAAGACCTATAAAAGGAATTTTCGTACGGCTACTACACAATTTGACGGGATTTTTATTACTGTTAATGACCATTTACTTAGAAGATTGTTTGTGAAGCTGATCTATGCAAAAGATACAATCTGAATCTGTAAGACAGACATATCTACTTCCAGCTTATGCACAATTGTTTTAAAAAATATTAAACTTCTATGAAAACTCCAGTTCAACTATTATTTACTAAAAACGCCAGTAGTGGAAGCGAGATAACGTGCAGGTTATTTATATAATATCCTTTAAACATAGTAGTTATAAAACGTAAAAAACCTATAACATTTTAAATTTAATTTTCATAAAATTGCCTCTTAAAGACAGCTCAATGCATTTTTTTAAATTTTACTACCACCTTAGCCTACAAAGTGTTTTCTTTTGATTGCCAAATTTATTCTTGTACAAATTTTTGTAAAAATCAAAATTTCATGACGTTTACTCTAACACGTGATATTAAATAGGATAACAGCATTAAAGCTCTCAGCACAAAAAATAACTACTATACAGTATGATAATTTTATCTTGTAAAATTAGGTAGGTCTTTTGGACAGGCAACTGTCAACTACTGTTTTGTCAAAACCTAACAAACTCCTGTACAAAGTTGTTGATTTCTATAGACTCTTGTGGAAATAACAATCAGTTTCAATGTATTCTAATAGCGAGAAAACGGATATGATGTTAATTTTGGGAGAATGCAGAGGGACAGCGCAGACGTTTGGAAATAAATTTGCGGCAATATGGACAGTTTTCTTAGCCAAAGGTGAGCCAACGGCATGTCTCAACTGTAGAACTTGAAGCAGTACTCATCCAACAAGTATTGGTACTCTTGGATTGCAGCTATACGCCTGAAGTGGGATTCGAAATGTTCGCACCATTGTCATCTATATTTAAGTATCGTTGTTGTTAGCGGGGAGATGTTGAGCCCATTTCGGATATCTTCGTTTCTAATATGTTCGAGTCTCGAACATCCTTTATCGGCTCTGAGAAATTAAGTTTCTGCAGCTTATGTGTTACTGGCTTCTTTTCTTCCTACGACCCACAATTCGCAGCCATATGTTAAAACGGGTATGGCCAACGTCTTATAAACCTTAAGCCTGGTCTCTTCTCTCGTTTTTGAGATTTTTGTGAATAGTGCCACATATACGTATGGTAATCCCCTTATAAACCAATGAGCAGTTGCAAGAACTGTAGGCTTTAGTCAAAGTTCAGTATTTATTATTTTAAAAGTAAACCGGTTTCATCCTTGCCATGTCACATTAGTGCAACACCTTACTGAAGATGATTACCCACGTCGAGTGAATTTCTGCCAATTTTTAAGAAACGAAGGTACTACTGATACATTGTTTTTAAGAAATATTCTATTTTCTGACGAAGCGACGTTTAGTAACAATGGGTGTGTAAATAGACACAAATGGCATTTCTATTCAGAAGATAACCCACATTGGATTCGACAAGCACACTTTCAAAGAATTTTTACTGTTAATGTGTGGTGTGGTATCCTTGACAAATTTATCGTGGTCCCCACTTCTTTCCGGGAAATTTAAATAGGGAAATGTATTTACATTTTTTAGAAAATGATTTGCTTCAACTTTTAGAAGGCATTGCTTTTTATGTTAGACAGTGTATGTGGTTTCAAAATGACGGAGCACCTGCCCACCATAGAATTGTAAGAAACTACCAAGACGAAAACTTCCATAATAGATTAATTGCAATTCATGCTTGGCCTCCAGGTAGATCGGATTTGACTCGGTTCGATTTTTCTTTTCAGGTAAAGTTAAAAGTAAAAGAGTTCAAAGCGGTAAATGAGAGAATCTGCGCAATAAGAATATAAGGCAAATTTTTCAACACGACATTCATAAAGTGCCATGCAGTGACGGAAGAGAAAGAAGCAATAATCAAAGACACCTTCTATGAAACCGTGGAAAGGACATACGAGACAGCCCCTAGGCATGACATTAAAGTAATCCTCGGAGACCTCAATGTAAATGGGTAAAGAAATAGGCTATAGAACAACCGTAAGCAGGCATAGCAAACACGATATAAGCAACGAAGACGGAAGGAGAGTAATAAATTTTGCGATGGGGAAAAATATGATAATTTCCAGCACCTGCTTCCCACACAAAGAGATACATAAAGAGACTTGGACAACCCCCGATGGAAAACCAACGTGTACGAGCCTGTTACCAAAAAGTGAAAGAAGAATAAGAACAATATCAAGCAAGAACAAATATATGTATAAACAAAGAGGGTGAACTAGTAGCAGGCGAGAAAGGGATAATTGCAAGATAAAAAGAATATTTTGAGGAACTACTAGAGGCTAATGACAGTGAAGAAGAAGAGGAAGCAGAAGAAGATGACGATAATAAAGATACCCAGTACTACGGCCCACACCTAAACATAGAGCTACTAACGAGGGAAGAATTTAAACAACAAGTGAACAGAATAAAGAACCAAAAATCGCCCGGAGAAGACGAACTAGTAAAGAATGGAGGGGAAGAACTAGGAGACAAAATACAAGAGCTAATGCAAGAGAAAATGCCAGAGGGTTGGTCAAATGCAATAGTATGTGCCATCTATAAGAAGAAAGGAGATAAGCTGGAGTGCGATAATTACAGAGGAATATCCTTATTAGGAGTTGTGTACAAAATAATGGCCTTTATAATAGTGGGAAGAATAAAACCATACGCAGAAGAAACATTAGGCGAATACCAATCAGGGTTTAGAAGCGGAAGATCGACGACAGATCACATATTTACAATAATAACAAGTCTGGAAAAATGCTACGAATACAATATCGATGGTCACCAACTGTACATAGAATTCAAGCAGACATACGATAGCGTTTAGAGAGAATATGTAGAACAGACAATGAGAAAATTTGGTATTCCGGAAAAGCTAGTTAACCTAACGAAAATGACAATACAACACGCACAAAATAGAGTGAGAAACCAAGGGAACCTGTCACAGCAGTTCGAAGTGGAAAGGGGACTAAGGCAAGGCGACCCTCTGTCCACTACGTTATTTAACCTAGTACTCGAAAGATGTATAAGAAAGATACAAATCCCGGAGGGAATATATATAACAGAACCTGCCAATATCTAGCATATGCAGATGATGTACTAGCAAGAACAAAACAAGCTCTAAAGACTGCATATTGTAAATTAGGAAAAGAAGGAAAACAGGCCGGATTAAAAGTAAATGTAGAAAACACCAAGTACATGCTGATGACAAGAGACATGAGAAGAGAACAGACAAATATAAGAATAAATAATCACAATTTCGAAGAAGCCCAACAATTTAAATACCTAGAAAGCACAATCACAAGAGACAATGAAACAAGCGAAGAAATAAAAACAAGAATCGCAATGGGAAATAGAAGCTACTGTACACTATAAAAAGATATTCCAATCAAGGGATATATCAAGAAATGCCATAAAGGGGGAATATACAAAACAATAATAAAACCTGTAGTAACATATGCAAGCGAAACGTGGGTTCTAAAACAAGAAGATGAGAAAAACCTGTGTATCTTTGAAAGGTAAATATTAAGACTAGCATACAGACCACTGCAAGAAGGAGGGGAATGGAGGACCCGAATGAATCACGAGTTAAGAAATCTATATGAAGAGCCGGATGTCACACTAAAGTCCCAACGATTAATGGCTGGAAAACGTAATATGATTAAAAAATAATCGCAGGCCAAAAATGGCATTTGACAAAAAACCAGAGGGAACGTGGAAGCGAGGCCGACTCAGGAAAAGATGGAGCGATGATGTGGAAATTGATCTAAGAGAAATGAAAATCAAAAGATGGAGGAGGAAGGCTCTAGATAGAGAGGAATGGAAGGAAGTAATTGAGCAGGTCAAAGTCCTACATGGACCGTAGTGCCGAAAGTGCCAGAAGAAGAAAAGTAAGAAACGCCTTATACGAAACTCCCGTAGAAACTTAGGAAGATTTACATGAAGAATTATTGAATCATGTAGGTCAATCATCCCACACATGCTAACTTGTGTTAGAAATTATTTTCTGCGGCGGATTGATTTATGTGAACAGCAAGGTGGATGGCACTTTGAACATTAATTACGTCATTAGCTAATGTTTTTTTTTTCGTTTTTATTTAATTTACTTTCCTTGTTGATTTTATTGTTATGTCAACATATAGGTATTTTTGCCGTCATGACTTTTTCTGTGTCTGTTTTGCTTATATTATAAAAAATACAGATTGTAAATGTACCTATTGCAAAACTACATTATATTTATTAGTAAATGGTTTCATTGTAGTTTCTGATTATATCCGACGTAATTTTTTTCTATTCGTTCATTACCCTCCCCTCCCCCCACCCCGGAACCGCTTTCGCACTACTTCAGGGGATGCGGGCGTCGCTTACATACTATCCATTCATTCAACATGCACCCTAAACTTAGCTAAGTAAAATACGGTCGCCTCAGCCGGGATTCGAACACTCGGCCGATCGGCCGAATTTTCACTGTGACCTCGAGTGGCAGCGCGTATTCGCACTGCTCCAGCCAAGGTGCCTACATCCGATATAACTACTTTGATTTTTACTTATTTAAATAATATTAGATTTACTAAGATACCTATGGAATACAGCTGTAATGTGTGTAGCCCACCTACCCGTTACATGATAAAATAACCCTGTATACTCGTAAAGGCAATTCAAATTTTTATATATGTGAAAATGGCATTAATCTAAATTTTGAAGCTGTCTATATGTTATAGTACATACAGGGTGGTCCAAAGTTTACCTTTCAAACTTTAGGGGCTGATAGAGGAGCTCTAAATAAGTAGAAAAGTCCATAAGACCTTAC
>JABXWE010019008.1:0-26613 GCA_014611495.1 Limonius californicus
AAAAAAAAATTCAATTTTATGTCGGACAAAAAAGTTATCCTCAAAATAAAATTTGGGTTTTAGGTTATCAACCCTTTGACGTTAACATATTTACCTAATTTATGTTCTTATTTCTGAGGCTTGTAGTAACTAGCCTGTATACCGAATATCAAGTTATTTCTTTCACGTTTAAACAAGATAGGGCGAAAAGAAAACATAAAAAATAAGACTTGGAAGGCCTGTAACTTTCTTAACATTGAATTTTGAGCGTTTCTTCATAGGAATTTGTGCCATTATTTTGACCCATAGAATTACGTCCCGGCGTATGGCCATGGTAAATCCGAACACCCTGTATATTTCCCAATACGCTTTAGGCAATTTATGAAATATGTATATTTTGAGTATTTATTACATTCCATAATTGCAGAATTGTTTCTCAATTTTGTACTCGTATTATAATCTACTTATTCATAGAACCACTCTCACGTGCAATTTCAGTCCTCTAAAATGGAATATAACCTCAAAACCTTGGCCAACCCGGTAAGGCCACCTTATTATATAAACATATTACCTGCATTATATAGAATGTCTAGGCATTGTCTGAAATGCCTAATATTTCGCCGGTATTATAATAGTTTAGGCCATTTATGAAATTACAAAAAAAGACTAGTTATTATAAAAAATGTCTAAATTATATACATGGTTATAAAACAAAGAAAAAAGTTTTCATAAAGGCTCTTTTATTTACACACAAAGTGATTTATGAGTAGTGGCAACGAAATTTAGCAGGGAGTATTTTCGCGGTTTTGCGTCACTCGGTATATAAAACACTTAGGAATATTTATTATTAAAACATATTTTAATAACACTGGATATGTAATTATAATAGCAGTATAACTAATTCTGCAAAACATAGCACCTCCGTTAATTAATAAATCCTTCAAACGTATTCGCCAATTGGACGTAGCATTAGTTCATGTACCTGCGAAATAATGTGTTAGACATAATAACGGAATCAAAAGAATTCTAAAGACCTGGACGTGTGGTGGTGTCGACAGTACATACACAACTGCATCAGCAACATCATCCCCTTGGAGTTTGGGAATGGCTTTGAAAAACTTTTCAAATTCATCATCTGCGTTCAGTTTGTTAGCCATTGCAAACTCTGTGTCAACTGGACCTGGACTTACGCTCTGAAAAATATTTAGTGGTTTTTTGTTAGCAGGGAAAGTTATTTACTCTCAATATTTAGCGTTCTCCCCTCCAAGAACCCAAAAATGTGCTAATTGGAAAATATCTATTTGTACTGCACCGATTTTGGTTAAATTGGTAAGTACCACTAAAAGTTATTTAGGTAGAAGGTGTACGAAGGAGATTTTATTGTTATAGTAGTTAAACAGTTAATAGCGGTCTACAGGATTAAATAGAATAGGATAACAAAAATATCGTCTCTCATTTTCTGTAACATTACTTATATGCGAATTTTAAATACACCCCAAGTACTTCGCCTATCTATGCGAATATATTCGTTTACCTGTTTGCAGCCGGTCTAGCTGTCGCTCGTAGACCGGTTGTAGCCAGGTAAACGAGCATATCCGCGTCTTTCTTTTACTTAAGAATGCAGAAAGTTAGAAACGATATTTTTATTGTCCTTTTCTATTTGATCCTGTAGACTGCTATTAGCTGTGGAAGCACTATATTATAATGCCGTTATGTAGAATTAATTAAGATACCTTTATTTTAAGTTTTTAAATAACTGGTATCAAAGGAAAGCCCTTTTGAGCTGATTATTGTTTACCGAACCTATTTAGAGATGTAAATCAGTTGTTCTGAACTATCATGTCATCTGCTACGTTATTTGTGACAATTTTCATTATGTTTTTGCTACGATTCTGGAGTTATATGTTGGTATATTTGTTCTATAAACATTCTCTTCAGATCGTAATCAGTTCATGATTTTATCAGGTGATCGTTGTTGAATTGATGGAATTTTGATATACTATAATGAAAACTGCTTCGAAAAATTCCATGGGAATTACTTTTGCACGCTTGTAGTTTAGATTAATTTTAAATATTTTAGGAAAAGCGAATTATGTTAAAAAAACTTGGTGGTCAGTACAAAAAGTTACAGGTGAAGATGTTGTAGAAATGACTGAAATGGTGTATAATAATCCGCTATTTATCACAACAAATTAACATTCCTGTGGCAACTTGTCAAAAGATGTTACTCAGACCAATTTTTTTATGGAAGTAGTAAAGCTGAAAGATATTTGAACGAAAGTTTAAGCCTGCGCCTTTACTTTTTACTGTGTCAGTTAATTGAGCACATACATTTACGAGTCATGGCCAACTCCAAATATCTGATATGTTAAACACCGGATAGGATATATGTATTACTGTTTAGATATATATATACTATTTTTAACAAAATATATGCATTATTTTTTACTTTTATTACTCAAACGTTAAAGTTTCTTACCGTAATCTTAATTTTGCTATTAATAGCATTCAGTTCCTGCCTTAATGTTTCAGTAAGGGCTGTAACTGCAAATTTGGTAGCAGGATAAACATTCAAATCGGGAACGTGAGCAACATAGTGCCCTAACACACTATTTATATGAATAATGTGTCCATCCACGTTATTTGCCTTCATGTCTTGCACGGCTTCTCTTGTAGCAATGGCAAGCCCAAGGACATTTGTCTCGAAGACTTGCCGCCAGTGCTCCGTTTTACCTTCTATCAGATTTGAAGGTCTGGCAATTCCAGCGTTGTTCACGAGAATATGGACAGGGCCTAGATTGTTCTTTATCCATTTAAACGCCGCTAGGATATCCTCCTCTTTGCAGATGTCAGCTTTTAAGGCGTATAGTTTTCCTGGCTTATCTGCAAGTTTTTTTGCGAGTTCTTCGACCTTTTCTTTGCGTCGAGCTAGACCAACAACCTGAAATATATTTTATAATATAATGGTAATTAGGCTGAAGAAGGTTGCAGAATGAAAAAATATGCTCATGCTTCTTCATACTGAATTGTCATATACCTATAAACACTATGTTAAATATATACGTGAAATCCAGTATGGGTGCCTTAGGACATCCAAAGGTTGTTTTTATGGCATGTGTATGTATACGTTATGTAGACGTACATTGTTTCTATTTAATGTTTCCGTAAATACGCCTAATTAGAACGTATTAGTGTAAAGAAATGCCAATGGTAAATAATGCTCTTTCAACTTCGATCTCAGTCATTTTAATTATTTGGGGTAACTGTTAATGAATTTATTAAAAGAAAACCCAGTACCACGTCAATACCAAACGTTCTAAGCTGTTATAGAAAACTAACAGAAAACAACAATGGAAGAATATTAATAGAGTTTGCAATTTGGAATAACCTCAAAATAAGTAACACTTACTTCGGAAAAAGGGACATAAATGAATATACTTGGACAGCAAAAGACTGTGGGTCAGTACTACATTACTCGTCGACAAAGAAGAAGACAAGCGCACTTGTAACAAATGGACATGTATTGAGGGGTGAAGATATTAACTCCGATCACTACATGATGCAGGCTAGGTAGAAAAACACCAAGAAGCAAGGAAGAAAAAGAGAATGGTGTATAGGGTAAATTTACATTAACATAGAACTTCTAAACTATGGAGGACTTCTTAAGTTAAGGATGCTTTACATATTCAACATGTGTTGAAAAAAATGCAGTATAGCTAGAATGGTGTGTAAATATTGTCAAACCGCTCTCTAAGAAAGGACAGAAAGGCAACGCTGTAAAGTACAGAGGAATTAGTTTACCAGCATTTGAATATAAAATATACAAGCGAATACTAGCTAGCAACAATTTCATTGCAGAAAACCAAAACGGATTCAGAAAAGAAAGAAATTGCACTGCTAGCGTCTTCACTATGAAAATAGGAATTGAAAATATTATCTAGAATGTCACATAGCGTTCGTAGATTATAAGAGAAGCTTTTGATTGTCTGAAGAGGAAAAAGCTATGGAGGGTTTGAAAGATAGAATAATTCCGAAATACCTAATGGAAGCCATATAGAATTTATATAAAGAAAACGTTAATTAAGATTCAACCTTAGAAATACGTAGAATAAGTATTAAAGAAATGAGAACCAATTAAGCCGTACGTGGGGTTTGATTTGTTATCGGCACTCTTGGACATCTACCTGTATGAGATGCGAGGAAGCGGGACAACTCTATCAACACTATCCTGTTTGTCAATAATTAAGACATATCCGCCAAGTCAGAACACGAACTACAACTAAGTATACACGGATTAAGCCAAACAGCTTCTTACAACTGTAAAATGTCCCTTGCACAATCAATGGTCATGGCTTTTAGAGGCAACCAGTTCCAGTATTGTAACACAAAATAGAATTTTCATTAAAATGTGTACTTTACCATAGGTCTTGAAAATGTGATAAATCCATGCCAATTAGATGCAAATTATACATCAAGAACAAGAACTGGCTGCTAAAGTATTAAATTATTAAGCCAAAAGGAAAACGAGCGTATGAGAGACCAAGCCGATGGGTTTATATAATGAGGATAATGACGGTGATAAGGAACCGTGGAAATATTGGCGATTGTGGAATATGTTCTTAACCAAATTTAGTAATGAATTGTTTGTGAATTTAAATGCAAAAAAGCAGTAAAATAAAGCTTAATGTGTTATAATTTCTTGCGATTCGGCAGGTCATGACAATAAAAGCAAATGCTTTGTACGTTAGTTACGCATAATGTTAGTCCTGCGGCTTGCATCGAAATAAAATGCGTAGGAACCTGTTGTCCTTGCAAGCATTACAAAATAAATGAATGAATCGCGGAGGTTAACGATTGTAAGACGTTTGTATCTCAAGGTTAATTTGCGGCTTGCAAATCTTGAAATTAAGAATAAAAGGAATAGATGAAAAATGTTTAATTTTGAATTTAATGAAATGGTACTTACTGTTACCCCATGTTCGATTAATAGTTCGACTATTGAAGCACCGCATCCTGCACTAGCGCCGGTAACAATGGCTACTTTGCCCTTCCAGCGGGTCATCGACAGCACCATGTTCACTCTTTAAACACTTTCACTGGAATAAGCGAATA
Source organism: Limonius californicus (assembly GCA_014611495.1). NCBI lineage: Eukaryota > Metazoa > Arthropoda > Insecta > Coleoptera > Elateridae > Limonius > Limonius californicus. The sequence continues at coordinate 5,092 of JABXWE010019008.1, forward strand.
CAGCAGGTTTCTTGTTCAATAGGTGGAAAATAAAACGGGGAGCCGAAGTCAACAAGCAGCCGTTTATCTCGCATTTACGTATTATCTCAGAAAATAATTGTGTTAGGATTTCACACGGCTTTTCCAGATTATTGCGGATGGTTTTTTACCACAATTCAATGATAATTATAGCACAATGCATGACTTAAGTAAATACATAAGAGATTGGAATGTACAAGGTTTTATTGTTTCTGTGAATTTTGAAACGTATCATCTTGATGTTTCCCTACTGGCACTACAGTTGTGTAACATTGCATTAATTATTTAATATGTATAAACGTAATTAATCTAAAGCGCGTTTCTAAAACAGAGAAAGAGAGATCAACGCGCATTCGTTCTGATACCACGTACCTACCACGTCTGATCGCCAGACGGACTTTTTCAGGATATGTCAGAAACTACTACTAAAAATCTTCATACTTTTTGTGACAATCCCTACACCCGCTGCAAGTTGATGTTTGGATTGTTGTGTCTGAAGGCTTCTAATTGGACCTATATAATATATATGTACTATCATGAAAACATTACTGCTGGGAGACACCGGGATATTTTAAATGACTTTATAAATCAACTGTTCGAAGACGACATGCAATAAGGATTTTTTTGGAGGATGAAGCTTCAGCTCATAGGGTTCAATAAACTATAATTTATTGTCGTGAATTTTTTTCAAATAGCCCACATAACCAAAGTTAATCTTGACTGTCCATAACGTGATCATGATTTAAACTGGAAAGATCACCTACCCGAGGTACCTTAATGGCATCCTTTGTGCATCCGTAGTGGTTACCAAAACTACAGTATTCGTTACGTTCAACTTAAAGTTGTGAGGATGATTCTCCCTTAATATTGTAAAAACAGTTTCTAGAAGTTTTCAATACCACTTTTACTTACGTAGGTATAATACCTACGTTTTTTAATTGACCCCTGCATGTATGTTACAGGCAGTTTGTATAACAGGCATTTCATATAATGCCTAATTTGTTTAGGCAGTTTATGAAATGTTTGTTCAAACGGTCTTCTCATGCATTGCGTAGGCATTGTATGTACTGCCTAATAACCTGTAGGAAATTTATGAAATACGTATATTCAGTTCAGCATTTATTACATTCCAGAATTGTTTTTTACAGCGCGATGCCTTTTGGCCAAATATTTCTCGCGACCCCCTCTTGTAGTACTCAACTCCATTCAGAATCAGCGGCTAAATGGCCAACTCATGTCATCTATTACCAAATAGCGCAATTTATTTATTTGTTCTCCATGTTTTCGGAAATGTTCACCATATTCAAGACGATGCTAGATAGCACTGGAATAAACTCGAAAATTCATTTTGCTTAATATCAGTAGCGGACCGCGATAAGATAAGTCATCATTTCAAAATTGTATGCTGTACTGTTGACTGTGTTTTGAGTGCAATAAATCGGTAACAAATATTTAACATTAAGTATGAGCTACACTCATTTTGTTAAACATGGATAAATTTTTGAAAAGGCCCCTAGAACCTTTCACGGCTGGCAGTTACAAGAATACAAAGAAAAATGGATTGTACAGCGATGAATATCACAAATATGGGTTTACCGTTATTTCACCAGAAATCCCAGTACGTACTTTGTCGAGAAATGATGTCAAATGAAAGTATGAAGCAATCGAAGCAATTTCGACATTTAAATACCAAACATCCAGGCAAAAATGGAGAGCCTGTGGAATTCTTTGAAAGAAAGCTAAACTCCTTCCAGAAGTCACTTTTACATCAGCAACCACTACTAATGAAACAGCACTAGTATCAACTTATCGAGTTGCATTTCGCATTGCAGTAACCAGTAAACCACCTACTATTGCGGAAGATCTCATTTTACCACCAACTGTTGAGATGGTACAAATAATGTTTGGTGAAAAAGAGGTTAAAATAGCTAAAAAATACCCCTCTCTAATAAGATTATCCAAAGAATAAGTGTCATGGCAGGAGCTATTCGAACACAAGTTGTTGAAAATATTAAGAGGTGCACGTACTTCTGGTTACAGATGGACGAATCCACGGATATTTCTAATTGAACCCAATTTATGGCGTTTATAAGATGCAATACTGGACATGGAATTACAGAAGATATTCTATTTTCTACTTCGTTCGAGGTCAATACCTTCGGATACTCGACATTTTCATGTAAAGCACTAATAAGTACTAGATTGACTGTGCAAAATTGCTATATGCACCGATGGCGCCGGGACTATGACAGGACATCGATCTGGTCTTATCGTCAGACAATGCCAATTGTTGTATGGATACACTGTTTTTTTTACATCGGGGAGCTCTTGCATCGAAATCTTTACCTTTTGAAATTGTGTTTTGAGAAATGCCGTTAATGTGGTAAATTTCATTAAAGGAAAAGCATAACAGACACGTATTTTTCGAAAAATTAGTGAAGACATGGGTTTACACGCAAATCTTCTTTATTACACGGAAGTAAGATGGCTTCCGATGGGTAACATCTTGAAAAAGCTTTCCAGTTAAAAGGGGGATTTTGGATGTATATGCAAGATGAGAACATATTTTCCCATTCCCATTGGCTTCTTAGGCTGGCTGCCTTTGCTTATATTTTAGAGCACTTAAACACTCTGAATAGCAGTTTGCAATTCCGCGATGTTAACATGATAACAGGCGCGGACAAAATTAACAGATTTATAAAAAACTTGATTTCTGGTCAACTTCGATTGAGAAAGAGGTTTTATTCATTCCAGTGCGTTCAAAAATTCATGGAAGACTTAGTTAAGAATGATAATATGATAACTCCTAAACAAGTGTTTAATTTAAAACAACAGCTCATCGACTATTTCCCCAAAGAAATTCAAAACAGTTATGACAATCACAAATGGATACTGTATCCGTTTTTACACTATTCGGTTGAACAGGCTGAAATTTCTAAAAACATGAAAGAAATCTTATTTCAATATCATGTGATGGAATGTTGAAACTAGACTTCTGTTCCCAGAGCGTAGCTCAATTTTGAACCAAGAGAATGCAAGAATACCCCGAGCTTGCGGGAAAAAAGTGTTTAGTGCCATTTTTGCTACATCATATTTGTTCGAATTAAGTTTCTCATCTATGACTGCCATCAAAACAAAAGTAACAAATCGCCTCGCACTTGATAATGATATTATTGTATGTACATCGAATACAGAGTCCAGATTTCAAGAACTAGTTTCAGAAAACCGGGCACATACTTCGCATTAAGGGTTCTACTTTGCAACTTGTATTTATGTTTAGGTTCTTGCATTTATTGAACATTTTTAGTTTGATTTATTTTTATTTACTTTGTGAAAGGCTGAAATTAATGCCTTGAAATGGCATTTTCTTTTATTTTGGAAATCCTCCCGCGACTACTCTAACGCTATATTGTGACCCTCAGGGGGTTGCGACACACACTTTGGGAACCACTGTGCTGAATTATCAATTATACTAAAAAATTTTATACCTTTCTTTTCATCAAATTATTCTTACACTTGGTTTCAAAATATTTCCATGACTTTTAAAGATTTTGTAGATATTTTCGTACAGTTATGCAAGATTTTTCCATTTTTTATTAATATCTTGTTGAAATTTCAAGTGTTGTTGCGTTGAATTTTCCTGCAATTGTAGATTTGCTTACGATTATTTACAAGCTATTCTACTTCTACTAATGAGTTACTAAATCTTGAGCAGGCAGTGTTTTCGAGGTTTTGTGTAACTGGGTATATAAAATACTAGGAAAAAATTATTATTAAACATATTTTAATAACACTCGTTTTATAATTGTAATTGCAATACTATTAATTCAGAAATACATAGCACGTCCGTTAATTGATAAATACTTCAAACGTTTTCGCCAACTGGTCGTAGCAATAGTTCATGTACCTGCGAAATAATGTGTTACAAATAATAACGTAATCAAAAGAATTTTAAAGACCTGGACGTGTGGTGGTGTCGACAGAACATATACAACTGCATCAGCAACATCTTCCCCTTGGAGTTTGGGAATGGTTTTAAAAATCTTTTCAAATTCATCATCTGCGTTTAATTTGTTAGCTGACGCGAACTCTGTGTCAACTGGACCTGGACTTACGCTCTAAAAAATATTTAGTGGTTTTGTGTTAGCAGGGAAAATTATTTACTCTAAATTTTTAGTGTTTTCCCCTTCAAGAATCCAAACACGTGCTAATTGGAAAATATCTGTTTGTACTGCACCGATTTTGGTTACATTTCTAAGTACTAAAAGTTATTTAGGAAAAGGTGTACAAAGGAGATTTTATTGTTGTAGTGGTTCCACAGTTAATAGCGGTGTACAGGAGTAACTACAATAGGACAACGAAAATATGGTCTCTCCCTTTCTGTTACATTACTTATATGCGAATTTTAAATACGCCCCAAGTATTTCGGCTATCTACGAGTTACCAAAACAGAAGATAAAGTTTCTTAAGTAAACGTAAGATCCGCATCTTTCTTTTACTTAGGGAACTTTACCTTGTGTTTTGGTAACTCGTAGATAGGTGAAGTCCTTGGGTGTATTTAAATTAATATTTAAATAATGCAACAGAAAGGGAGAGACACTGTTTTCTTGCCCTTTCCTATTCGATCCTGTAGCTCGCTATTATCATGTCGTCTGCCATAATATTTTTGACAATTTTCATTTTGATTTCTTGCGATTTTGAGGTATGCGTTGGTATATTTTTTCCCTAAACATTCTCTTCAGAACGTAACCAGTTCATGATTTCATCAGGTGATTGTTGTTGAAATGATATAGACGTTGATGGAATTTTGGTATACTACAATAAAAACTGCTTCGAAAAATTCCATAAAGAGTTACTTTTGCACGCCTGTAGTTTAGATTAATTTTAAAACGTCTAGGAAAAGCGAATGATGTTAAAAAAACTTGGTGGTAGGTACAAAAAGTTACAGGTGAAGTTGTTGTATAAATGATTGAAATAGTGTATAATAATCCATACCCATATTCGCTATTTATCACAACAAATTAACCTTCCTGTGGCAACCTGTCAGAAGATGTTACGCGGACCAATTGTTTTTTATGGAAGTAGTAATGCTAAAGGATATTCGAACGAAAGTTTAGAAACAGGTAACCTATTTACCAGAAAGCTTATGGATTCCCTAGCCCGCGCCTTTACTTTTCACTGTGCCAGTTAATTCAGCACATACGTTTATGAGTCATGGCCAACTTCAAATATCTGAATTGTTAAACACCGGATATATATTACTGTTTAGAAATGTATATTATTTTAAACAAAATATATGCATGTTTCTTACCGAAATTTTAATTTTGCTATTAATAGCATTCAGTTCCTGCCTTAATGTTTCAGTAAGGGCTGTAACCGCAAACTTGGCAGCAGGATAAACATTCAAATAGGGAACGTGAAGAACATAGTGCCCCAACTCACTATTTATATGAATAATGTGTCCATGCACGTTATTTGCCTTCATGTCTTGCACGACTTCTCTTGTAGCAATGGTAAGCCCAAGGACGTTCGTCTCGAAGACTTGCCGCCAATCCTGTGTTTTTCCTTCAATCAGATGTGAAGGCCTGATAATTCCAGCATTGTTCACCAGGATGTGGACAGGGCCTAGATTGTCCTTTACCCATTTAAACGCTGCTAGGATGTCCTCCTCTTTGCAGATGTCCGTTTTTAAGGCGTATAGTTTTCCTGGCTTACCTGCAAGTTTTTTTGCGAGTTCTTCTACTTTTTCTTTACGTCGAGATAGACCAACAACCTGAAATATATTTTATAATATAATGGTAATTAGGCTGAAAAAGGTTGCAGAATGAATAAATATGCTCTTGCTTCTTCATACTGAGTTGTCATATAAATATGAACACTATGTTATATAAGACAAAGGTTGTTTACACGGTGTGTGGTAGTATGTGTTATGTATGTTTTATGTAGACGTACATTGTTTCTATTTAAAGTTTCCGTAAATATGAATATTAGAACGAATTAGTGTAAAGAAATGCCAATGGTAAATAATGTTCTTTCATCTTCAGTCTTTCTTATTTCAATTGTTTGGGGTAACTGCCAATGAATTTATTAGAAGAAAACCCAATACCACATCAATACCAAACGTGCTAGATCGTTATTGATAACTAAAAGAAAACAACACTGGAAGAACATTAACAAAGTTTGCAAATTGAAATAAGCTCAACACAAGTAACACTTTCTTCGGAAAAACATACATACATAAATATACTTGGGCAGCGAAAGGCTGTGAGTCAATACTACGTTACCCGTCGACAAAGACAAGCTCACTTGTAACAAATGGATATGTATTGAGGGGTGAAGGTATTAACTCAGATTACTACATGCTACAAACAAAAATAGAAATACAGAAAAACACCAAAGAGCAAGAAAGAAAAAGAGTATGGTGTATAGGGTAAATCTACATTAACATAGAACTTATAAAGTATGGAGTACTTCTCAAGTTAAGATTGCTTTACATATTCTAGACGTGTTGAAAAATATGCTAGATAATGGTGTTTAAATATTGTCAAACCACTCTCTAAGAAAGGAAAGAAAAGCAACTACAGAGCGTTTAGTTTACCAGCATTTGAATATTAAATATACAAGGGAATAGTAGCCCATAGAAACAATATCATTGCAGAAAACCAAAACGGACTCAGGAAAGAAAGAAATTGCACTGAATTGAAAATATAATCTAGAACGGTACATAGCGTTCGTAGACCATCAAAAAGCTTTTGATTGTGTGAAGAGGAAAAAGCTATGGAAGATCTTGAAAGATAGAGTAATTCCGAAATACCTAATGGAAGCCATATAGAATTTATATAAAGAAAACGTTAATTAAGATTCAACCTTGGAAATATGTAGAATAGGTATTAAAAAAATGAGAACCAATTAAACCGCACGTGGGTGGGATTTGTCATCAACACTCTTCGACATCTATCTGTATGGCATGCTGAGGAAGCTGGACAAGTCTATCAACACTATCGTGTTTGTCAATAATTAAGGCATAATCGCCAAGTCAGAAGACGAACTACAGCTGAGTATATACAGTTTAAGCCAAATAGCCAAGAACTACAACTGTAAAACGTCCCTTGAACAATCAATGGTCATGGCGTTTAGAGGCAACCAGGTCCAGTATTATAATAGAAAATAAAATTTTCATTAAAATGTGTACTTTACCATAGATCTTGAAAATATGACAAATCTACGCCAATTAGATGGAAATTATACATCAAGAACAAGAGATGACAGCTAAAGTATTAAATTATTACGCCAAGAGGAAAACAAGCATATGAGAGACCAAGCCGATGGGTCTATATATTGAGGATAATGACTATGATAAAGAACCGTGGAAATATTGGCGATTGTGGAATACGTTCTTAATCAAATTTAATAATGAATTGTTTGTGAATTTCAACGCAAAACAAAACAGTTACTTAATGCTGTTACAATCTCTTGCGATTAGGAGGTCATGATAATAAAAGCAAATTCTATGTAGGTCAGTTCCTGATGCAGCCGACCGAATTCTTATAACTTTTAGGAAGTCAACAACAGTCACAGATGTCATATTCCATCGATTAAAAAAAGTGTTGGTTTGGCCATAGATATAATTCTGTCAGTGCAAGTGTAAATTATATTATATTACATATACTATGGTTTACACTGTCGATAATAAAAATGTATGATGGAATTGTATTTTTGGAATGATGTCCAAGAAAATGGGAAATGGATTATCAGTGCGTGAATTTTGACTACAGTTTCGTGAAATGGCTTTTAGTGAATGAAATTTTATATACCGTTCCACGTAACCCAAGTGGAAATATTGGCGATTGTGGAATATGTTCTTAATCAAATTGAATAATGAATTGTTTGTGAATTTAAAAGCAAAAAAGCTGTTAAAATAAAGCTTAATGATGTTATAATTTCTTGCGATTCGGCAAAATGTCATGACAATAAATGCAAATCCTGTATACGTTATATATACACACACACATATATATATATATATATATATATATAGTGATGATTTTTGATTCATAAGTTCGGTTAAAGGCATTTTATAAAGATACTCGTACATTTGGATGATATCTTGGAATTCGGTTCCATTGTGGTCATTAACAAAGGGCACACCAAGACGCAGGTAACTTCTTGCTTGGTCTGAAGCACTGCCAAGTTCGAATTTTACATATACCTGTCACAAAGAGAAAGGATTATTAAAAATTCTAATTTAAAAGATTCTATATTAAATAAATAGCATAGAAAGATACTATGACATGCCTTAAGCTTGGATATAAGCTTAGCTCTGGATTTATTTAATTTACATGGGAGGGGAGTATGCCGCATTAATCGGAACATTTAGTGAAAATGTGCATTTGGCAGCCGTTAAGTAAAGAAAGTGTGTTATAGGCAGCTTTCGGACATGTACAGTGCATTTCTGAAATCAGAACTTGGATAAACAGTGACGCCGTTAAGATATGAACATTCTTATAAAATAATTTTAACTGTTAAAATAGTAATTTTAAAATTGTATTTAGATACAAGTGCTCTTACTGTAATTTTATGTATTTTTAGCATCGTTGCCATGTAAATTTTGTCAGTTACTAAGATAGTTGTTGACAAAACAATGAAAAAAGAGCGTCCGCTGAACTTTGGTGTGGACGTACGCATTTTATTGAGCTCTTGAAAATTTAAGAATTATTTAAAAAAGTTAGTTAATAATTAATAAATAGTTTATTGTCCAGTGTAAGCACTAGTTTGAATAAAGAAAAGAGTAAGTTAGTATTACTTACTAAATTAATATTAAAATAAGTGGATCCTGTATGGAATTCGTCGATTTGGTCCGACTTCCCAACAAAATTTGTATCACAGCGCAGGTTCAGCAGCATTTGAGATCAAGGACGTTTCTAAGAAGATAATTACAATTTAGACGTGGAGATTACTTCAGAAAGGTAAACTGATTATACATACCTAGCAAGAAGCACGAGTGATCCTGAGAACTTCAAAATACACCAGAGGATAATAATTAAACCTGTTTGAAGTTACTTAGAGCTTTATAGGCATATTAGGCTATAGAACGCAGAACAGTGATAATGTGTAGAAAGGCCCAACTGAAGTTAGCTGATGACTGCTAATTTATACCAAATGTCCACTTTCTCATATAATCGTAAAGCGTTATTGAACCGACTTCTGAGATAGAGTGCTTTTGATCTACAGTTAGACCGTGGTATTTTCAACTTAAATATTTTGGCGACAAGTTCTAGACGTTGTCACCTGGCGCCCAACTTACCATACATTAATAAAAATAAAAAAATTAATAAAAAAATGATTGCGGAATGCAAGCTAATTCAATCTATTTAACTTTAATTTGATTTAGTTATGTTCTTTATCTTATTAATAATTTATAACAATATCTATGAATATGTCAGTGCCAGTACAAATTTTATTACATTACTTGGGGGTACGCGACATTTGGTAGGAATCGCTTTGGCACAGCTTTGCTGATGTCAGGACATTTAGGCGCCCAATTTTACATTGGGAGCTAACTCCAATCCCAATATAGCACGTTTTAACGAAAGCTTGTTTTCAAAAATTGTCAAAAGTTAGTGTAAAGTGCTTCAGAAAGTTTCATTTGAAATTTCAAATAAAATAAAACTAGATTCAAAATTGAACATATTTGAATGTTATTTTCATTAACTGTGTGCTTACCCCACTAATTATCCTATTATTGCTGTTCTCTACACGGTTGAAAATTACTTCGAAGTAATGTTTTATGATTTTTTTATATATTTATTTCTTATGGAAATTTTCTACAAACCCATCACGTTAATTGAGCATCTTGGGGTTGGTTCTCAACCAGACATTTGACCCTTGCATACATACAAGCAAACAAGTAAATCTAAATAAAGTTGATAATAATAATAAAATGACAACGTCGCCTGAATTCCCCGGAGCCAAAATGGCCACCGCCAAAATAATCGGTGCCAAAATGGTCGGTTTCAAAATGATCAACGATGGCGCCAAGACGACGGCGCCAAAATGACGGCAACGAAACGACGGCACCAAAACGACGGCACCAAAACGACGGCATCAAAATGACGGCGCCAAAACGACGACGGCGTAAAAATCGCGACGCTTAAATGTCCAGCTCCGACTAATTTACCTTATATTCTTTGGTGACACCGGGATCCTGGGATATTTTAGATGAGTTAATAAAATCAATCATCAACAAACTTTTTTTCACAGGATGGAGAACAGCTCAAAGGTTTCAACAAACCATAATTTATTTTCCTGAATTTTTTTCTAATAGATTATTTACTTTATCATTGCTTCCAGCTAGATTACCAGATCTAATTATTTTAGAATATTTATAAAAAATAATCTATACAGACAGAATTCCTATTCACAATATTCAACAATTACAAAATGGCATTGTAGTGGGAGTGTATCAATATAACCCCACAAATGCTAGTAAATGCTTCCAGTAGCATAAACCGCGGGTTAATTTGTGTCTGCAGGAGAACGATGCTCATTTCAGGCAGCTTTATAAATCTTGTGTTTGTTGTTATTACACTAATAAGAGTTATAATTTTCAGTTGTTATTTACTACCGTTATTTATCAAGTTTTTCAAAATTGTAGCTGCTGAATGGCAGTGAGCACTAAGTTACAAAATTAACTGGACAGGTACGTTCAAAAAATTATGTTTTGAGTAGTTTCTCTATGTACTCCACATCAGGTTCCCGAAGGCACTGAATAACAACATTATTATGTTCTGTTAAATGTTAAAGTATCCGCAATACGGCCATTTTCTTTCACATGGCCAATCCTTATGTATTTTTTATTGCAATATACAGGTTCGGCTTCTATCGAATTAAAATATATAGGAACCTGTTGTCCCTGGAAGTATTACAAAATAAGTCAATGAATCGCGGAGCTTAGCGATTGTAAGATGTTTGTATCTCAAGGTTAATTTGCTGCTTAAAAATCTTGAAATTATGAATAAAAAGAATAGATGAATAATGTTTAATTTTGAATCTAATGAAATGGTACTTACTGTAACACCGTGTTCGATTAATAATTCGACTATTGAAGCACCGCATCCTGCACTAGCGCCGGTAACAATAGCTACCTTGCCTTTCCAGCGGTTCATCGACAGCACCATGTTCACTCGTGTAATAATTTCACTTGAATAATCGAATATAGTAGGTTTCTTGTTTAATAAGTGGAAAATAGGGGGGGGGAGACTAAGCCTACAAGCAGCCGTTTATCTCGCGTTTATATGTTATCAGTAATATCTGAAAATAATTGTGTTACTATTTCACGCGGCTTTTCCAGCTTTTTGCGGATGGGTTTTTCACCATAATTCAATGATAACTACAGCACAATCCATGCTTTAAGTAAATACATACGAGATTGGAATGTACAAGGTTTTATTGTTTTGCCAATTTTGAAACGTGTCGTCTTGGTGTTTGCTAACCGCAACTATAGTTGTGTACCACTGCATTAGTTATTTAATAAAAACGTAATTGATCTAAAGGGATTTCTAAAACAGAGAAAGAGACATCAATGCGTAAGACCTTTTGCTAACAGTTTCCACAGTTTCATCGAGCAACTAAGGATGTAGGAAAGGGCTTATTTGAAAGTTTGATTATTTTATTGATCATGCGACTCTGTTCTTCCTTCGCCAGCCTGCAAATCCCTGCAGTTTATATTCTGTCAAAAACACAGAGCTATCATCGAAGTGATTCATTTATTTTATCGTACAGTGTATATTTATGTAATTAAAACTACTTATATTTTGTTTCAGCTTTAAAATGACCGAATCCTAAATACAAAAATAAAAGAAGACGGAAGAGGACAGATGCCCAGAAAATATGTTTAGATGGAAACCACCACAAAAAGGAAAAGAGGAAGACTGCGTCGGGCTTGGAACCTGGAAAAAGAGAACTGGAGAGATAGAGACATGGAAAAGAGGTTGTGAGAGACGGTCTGGACTGTATGATGTACAGAAATATTATATGTGACATATATACATATTGTACATATATAATGTAATTACTCGAAAGTATATACAGGGAATCAATGTGCAACGTAAAATGTATTATATCTCTGGAAGCAAAAGAGGCATTGAAAATTTCTAGTTTCGATTTCTACAATATGGAGAAGGAATCATTATGACTCATAAGGTAACCTTTCCCATTCAACCCCTTACGCTGTAGGTACCCCATTAAAACATTTGATATGGTAACACCCTCCTTGTGGTACTGTTTAGAGTAGCAAATATTTTTATTACTTGGTTCGTTTAGGAAAAATTAAGAAATAAAACTCAGAAAGTTCAAACTCCTTCTGCGCCATTCTATGAGTGGATTGAGTAGCCTGTTGAATGTCGTTGCCGGTTCCAAGCCCGCATAAAGGAGGAGGGTTGGTGGAACGGGTTAACAGCGTACCCGACGTAAAACTAAACAATGCTTATAGAAACACACAGCCTTGGACCCAGGGCGTAAAAAGCGATGACAACTGGGCAAGGAAGAAGGAAGGAATAAGAATATGAAAAATGTTAAAATGGAAAAGATAAGACTTAGAGCATGGAATGTCAAGGACCATGGGATAATAATAGAGCTGTGCGAGAAAAAAATAGATACATGCGGAGTCTCCGAAACGAAGAGAAAGGACAAAGAACACAAGTTATAAACGAGTACGTATTCATTTACAGCTGAAAAATAAAAACGAAAGAGTAAGACTGCTTCTACATATATAAATATAAATATATATATATATAAATATATAATATATATAATATAAATATAAAATATATATAATATAAATATAAAATATTAAACTTTAATTGACGATATTGACTAGTACATCATTGAAAGGCTTTTAAAAATCCAGTTGACCGGAAGCGGTTACGTATCATCAGGGCTTACGCACCAGACATGGGCAAGTCAATATTATGAATGTAAAGCATACAATTTTATTCTTATTCACTATACCGAAACACACGATTAATGTGCTCTTCTTCTCAGGAATTTGGGATAACCCTTTCCTAGATAATTAGACTATATATTTATTCGTTCACATAAGCGCGTATCCGCATATCCGAGTTGAGTGTTTCAGTTTACACTTATGGATTATTTACGACAAATAAAAAAGGTTTTATTTGTTATCTGATTATATATTTACTATTAAAACATAACGTTTCAAGCAATTAGTGCAAACACTGACTGCATTATGGCCAAAATGATGATTTTATTTCACCATATTTTGGTTGCTGTAGCTCCATAACGAAGCATTCCCAGACCCGTAGAATACGTCTTACAGTTTGTACCAATAATTTAGACTCTTTTTATATGCTTAATGCGTCTCGTGTTTTTTTTTAAATGCAACAATCTTTCTCACTTAGTATTTGAATTGGACAGAATTAGTAATGAAACAATTTAGAACATAATAAGGGTAGAAGAAAACATAGTCGACGATGTGGACCGAATCCCACTGATGTGTCCTAAGGATGGACATAACATGTATTCTGACGAAGCTATGGAATGAGTCCCCCAAGGAAGCAGGAAAAAGTGAAGGCCGAGAAAAAGCTGGAAAAAGGGACAGAGAAAACACTAAAAAGAGAAGGCTGTAGAGGACGGAGAGTGGAGAGATAGAGAAAGATGCAGGAAATTATTGGATACCAAAAAGCAATAGAAGTCAAGAAACCGGAAGAAGAAGAAGAAGAACAATGTTTGTATTCAATATATTTTTCATATTATGTTATCTTTTTTATGTTTCTATTATTCTTGCAACTTTTCTTCTTGTTCGTCTTTTATTCTCGTTCATTTCCTGATTACTCTTATTCTTCTTATTGGCGTCCAGCTATTGTTCCTACCTTCTTCATCACTTTCTTTTTCTTAAATCCTCTTATTGGCCGTTTCTTCTTTTTATTGTTCCAATTCTCCTTATTCTGTTTATTCATCTTTTTATTACATTTTTTCCCTTTACGTCCCGCATGTTTCTCTTCCTTCTCGATATATCTCTACTTGTTATGTTTACTTTTTTCACTGTGTTATTCTTGTGATTCTTCTTATTTCTTTTCTTGTTGCTTATGCTGCTCTTTATTCTCCGCATGAATCAGTTTCTTAACCCGTTGCTTTTAGCTTATCTCTTTATTTTCTACTGCCTTGTTCATATCACACATTTAATAGGCTTTCAGTATGAAATTAGGACAAGTAAAAAATTAAAGAATATAGTTAACAAATAATGTAATAACATTTTATTTAAACATATCCTAAACATGTTTTTAATTAAAATCTCTCGCCCACAGGCCTGATGGTGAGTTCATGAATCTGAAAGAAAAACAAACTATAGTTTTTTTATTTCTAAGGGGCCTAATTAGTTTTCCTTTTATAGCTTTCATAGTTTTTGGAGAAGGGCCATTACCTGAACATGTGGTGGTGTTGCTAAAATATAAGCCACGGCATCGGCAACGTCTTCAGATTGTAACATGGCCGCTCCCATTTGCTGTGGCGTAATTCCTCCACTGGTCACAAATATATCCGTTTCCACGATCCCTGGGCTAACACTCTATAAAAGAGAAAAAATATCGTTAAGAAAAAAGTGTAATATATTTCAGCTGACGATGTCGTTTGCGTGACGCCATTGATCTAGAATAGTGGTTTTGAAATTTTATAAGCCTCTAGGACTCTATCGTCTTCATCGTTTTAACATAATTATTTATTTTTTTATTAATGATTAAAGCAATTACAACAATAATATCGTCTGTAATTCTGGTTCTGTTTCGGATTTTTTCGTTTTTAATCCTTTCGTTCAAGTGGCGTTGGTTAGACGGCGTAGCAAGAGAAAGTACCACAAGTTGAACAAATCCAATTGTACAGTGTTGGCTTAAAACAACTAAGAGAAGCACAAGAACGCCGGCAAAGGTGATTCGATAACGTTAAGCAATTAGCAGGAAATGTACCTTTCAAATCGTTAGACAAAAGAAGATGTGGGAAGACATAGGGAAACTTCCACCGAGGAACTGATAAATGCAGGCAGATAAGAAGAACATTATTAAGAATGAAATAAAATTATATATTGGATATATTAATTATCTAATCGACTTCAAAGTCGGTTTCTTCGTTTGCTTTTGTATACAAGTTATAATTAAAACATACGATCTACTTTCTATAGCGTGTTGGGGGAACGCAGTAGGTCATATAGGTTTCAATGAACATATACCCGAAAATAATATGATAAGGTGTAACAAAAAGGGGTATGTTAGGATACCTTATTTAATGTTTGAAACAGCAAATTTCCTCGGCGTTAGACCAAATGTATGGCCTCCCAGGTCACCCGATTTAACATCGCTCCATTTTCCTAATTGGAAACCACTGATATAGACAGCGAACGTTGAACTGTTGCTCAATGTTTAATTCTTTTTAAAAATATTTTGGTATAGGTTGAAGGTCACAAGCAAAGAGTTATTAATACTTACAGATATTTTAATTTTACTTCCAATAGAGTTAAGTTCGTGCCTTAACGTTTCTGTAAGAGCAGTTACAGCATGTTTCGCTCCGCCATACATGTTAACGCATGGCAAAGGAGGGACGTAGTGGCCCAACACGCTGTTCATGAGGATAACGTGCCCATCGATCTTGTTCTCCTTCATATTGTTGACAGCTTCCCTTGTTGCAATGGACAAACCCAGTACGTTGGTGTCCAGAATAGCTTTGTAATTTTCTGTACTGGACTCCAAGAAAGGGACAGCTCTTGCGATTCCTGCATTATTTACTAAAATATGAATGGGGCCTAAGTTGTCTTTGATCCATTTGAATGCCGCAAGGATTTCTGCTTCCACGGTAATGTCGGTTTTCACTGCATGGAGCTTTCCGGGTTTTCCTTCGAGCTTCTTCGCTAATTTTTCCAGAAGTTCTTTGCGACGCGCCAAGCCTACGACCTGAGGAAGCTTTATTACATTTGAAAATTTTTAGAAATGTAAATGCTTACGATAAGTCCTTCGTTAACCAGTTTTTCAGCAATGGCGGCTCCAATCCCTGAACTTGCTCCGGTGACGATGGCTACCTTTCCCTTCCAACGATCCATGGAAACTGCCATTGTGAAATTTGCGTATATTTTTTTGCTTGCTTGCTTGCTTTGAAAGAACGAGATCTAGGACGCGGTTTTCCAAGCATCTCTATGCACTTAGGCCACATTTGGCCCATTGTACACCCTAACTAAGAATTTTGCCTATCTGGGGTAATTCCAACGCCATACGTAAAGGTTAAATTCGAATTTAACGTATATTTTAAGCTTTTTTATTTTATGAGGGCAGTCTTCTAAGTTTTTACAAACGACCACTAGGTGGCGCTATTGAGATATGTCATCACTATTTTCGTAAAATTTGACATTTGTTATTGTGAAAACAGTGGCAGCTTAGAAAATGACAGAGTAGTTTGTTTACGGTGAGCGTTTCAACAAAAGCAATTTTGAAAAAAAATGAAAATTTCACGTGACTGTTTTGGTTGGATGATTTTTTTTTTTTGATAATGAAGCACCATCAGAAAGACTGTTTACAATTGATTTGCAGAATATCGTCGTGGTCGTGCGTCCGTCAGTGATGAACTTGTTAATTGAGTTTTTGAAGTCATACTGTGGAGATGAAGTTGCATTTGATAGGTTGAAACTTGCTGTATTGTGGTTATATCCGACATAGTAAAATTAAACTCCGCCATTGCCGGTCCCAAGCCCGGATGAGAAAGTGAGGAAGGGGAGGAGTACAACCTCGTAAAAATAAACCTAGGTTCAGATGGCCCGGCTGGTAGCACCTAGTAAGGGCCCCAGTTCAGCAAGTTTAGCGGAGAAGATGGACTTCAGTACGATAAACTTGGTGGAAGAGGCACCTAGCTGGAAGGATTAACCCAGGGATGTGGGCGAAGACCTCAACGGTCCTAGGAGCGGAAGAGGCAGCCCTCCTGAAGGGGTTAGTACATCAGGAGGCTAGACGTTGAGCTTAAAGATGGCAGACCCATCAAACGTCTGACCTTGCGATATGCCAGTAACTTGTCCAGGGGACATTCAAATATATACTAAAAAGTCTCAAACTGTAAACCGGACGGATTCAACGACGAATATAAGGAAGAATAGACTTAAGAGATTAGGAATAACCGCATTACTAAAAATTGGTGTTTGGAATGTCAGAGGACTTGCACATAAAGAACTAGAACTAGAAGTAGAACTAAAGTCCAAAAATATTGATATAGCAGTAATTCCCGAAACAAAGAGGAAAGTACAAGGCTCGTCAGAACTAGAAGATTATGTATTATAATACAGCGGAGTCGGATCTGACGTGAGGGCGGCAGCTGGAATTGCCATTCTATTAAATAAAAAGTGGAAAAACAACATACACAGCTATAAGTTTATAAACGAACGCATAATAACACTAAGATATAAAACCGCTAGAGGATATACTACCCTAATAGGAGTATACAGTCCCGAAGAAAGCCGACCAGGAGATACATATGTATTCTACGAAAACCTACAAGATACTTTAAACCATGTAAATATGAATGATAATATAATAATTGCAGGAGACTTCAATGCCGGGATAGTCAATATCCCAATAGAAAACGTCATGGGAAAACATGGAGAAGACACTGTCAATGACAATGGTCAACTATTAATTGAATTCGCCACCTTCAACGGCCTTAGTATAACAAACACATTCTACCCTCACAAGAATATACATAAGTTTACATGGAGCGCAAGAGGAAGGCAATCAATTATAGATTATGTGCTTGTTAATAAAAAAATTATCTAAATTAGTCCAAGATACGAGGGTGCATCGAGGACCCGACGTACACATCAGCAACAAAAAGCAATCAGTAGAAATATAAATCAGGAATGGGAGGACATTAAAGACTCCGTAGAACAAGCTGCTAAAGAAGTACTAGGAACAAGAATAAAAAGAAACTACAACAGAAGATTAAAAATCTGGAATGAAGAAATAGCAGGCTATATTAAACAAAAGAAAACAGCATATTTAAAATATCTTAACTCAAAGTCCGCTGAAGATAAGGCAGAATATCAATACAGGAATGCGATAGTTAGAAGAGAAGTGAGGAAAATTAAACGATAAAGTTGGAGGAAATACATAAGTGACATTGAACCTGACGTTTAGGGACGACAAGACAAGGCATATAAAATACTAAGATATCTCAATAGCACAGAAAAAGACAATCTACAACTTAATACTATACCCGAAGAAGATTGGCTCACCTACTACAAAAACCTATGGACCTATGAAAAACAAGAAGAGACAGTAATAACAGCTAATATAAATGAACATGTCGATCCAATAACAATAGACGAACTGCTAATGGCTCTAGACCACTCCAAAAATAACAAATCGCCTGGTACAGATGGAATCAATATAGAACTTATTAAATACGCACCAGCTGCCCTGCACACACGACTATTGGAATTTATAAACATCTGCTGGCACTTTGGCCACATACCAGAAAAGTGGAAAACAGCTATGATATCACCCATATTCAAACGTAGAGATCGAAAGGATTGTAATAATTACAGGGGAATTAGCCTACTGAACACTTGTTATAAATTATATGCAACCATACTGACTAAACGACTGAATATAATAACAGAAACTATATTATTAGAATCACAACACGGTTTTAGAAAGGGTAAATCCTGTTCGGATTGCATCTTCACCATAACACAATTAATAGAGAAGAGGAGAGAATTCAATCTACCTACCTACATGGGCTTTGTAGATTATTAAAAGGCTTTTGACAAAGTAAATAGATGTAAACTCTGAGAAATTATATTAAATTACGGAATACCTCAAAACCTTATTAAAATTATTTAGAACATGTATGAAGAAAACAAGATTGTTATTAATATGAGAACGAATAGGAAAGATAGCAAAATAGCAAGAATTAACTGTGAAGTAAGACAAGGCTGCCCCCTTTCACCGTCGTTTTTAATATATACATAGACCGTATCATTAAAGAATGGCAGGATACAATAAAAACACACTTTCAAACTCATAATTTTACCAAGCACACTATTCTCTTCGCCGATGATCAGGTGATCCTAGCTGACACAGAAGACAAGTTACAGTATGCAATGCACAAATTAAACACAATCTCAAAGAAATATAATCTGGAAATATCAACTCCAAAAACAAAAGTGCTAGCTTTTAAAGGTGACGAGCTAATAAGAGCCAAGATAAATATAGGAAATGAAACCGTGGAACAAGTCAGCTGTTTAATTACTTAGGATACAACGTTATATACACCGAAAACAAAGACTCTCACAATAAGATAAATAAATTCAGATATATGTGCGGAACTATTAAAAGATGCTTGAAAACCACCAGCAAAGAAACAAAATTAAAATTTTACAAAGTAATGACCGTTCCTTCACTTTTACATTGGGCAGAAAGCTGGACGCTAACACAAAAAGATAGAAAATTAATTGAATCTACAGAGATGAAGCTCCTAAGGCACATGGCTGGTTAGACATTGCTCGATCGCAAAAGAAACGAAGAGAACGCCAAGAATTAAGTATATTTAATTTAACACAAAAAGTTGACGAATACAGAAATAACTGGATAGAACATACTATAAATAGAATGGACGACAACCGTATCCCTAAGAATCTTTTGCACTACAGGCCACGGGGGAAAAGAAGAACAGGACAACCTAGGAAACGCTGGAGAGATCAGTGAATGGGGCCGGAACAAACCAGATAGGTTTAATCCTGGATGATGATGATGATAGTAACATTAAAGAACTTCACGTGAAGTTCTGATTCATGTTTAAAGTCTAATTGTGGAGATCACGTTGCATATTTTGGGTTGAAGTTGACTAATGATAGTATTATTTGATATCACAGTTTATCAAACTTATATACTAGCTTAGCATCCAGGCTTACAATGAACTTGTAGAGATGAAGTTCTATTCCTTGGCTTGAGAGTCCATTTATTATGATTGTCTTAACATATGGAGCTTTAATATCCACAAGTGGATCTCAAATGTGTTTGAAGTCAGATTATTGAGATAAAGTTCCATTCGGTGGGTTAACAGCTATATTCGAAATAATAGTTCTGAGAAGCCCGTGCATTGTTGAAATTCAAGTTGCAGAGATAAAGTTTCAATGGTCGGGTTGAAAGTCGCATTCTTATGATTACAATGACATGCATAGCTTCAATCTTAACGTGAACTCGTTTAAAATCAAATTGAGAGAAGTTGTATTTGAGTTTGAAATTCAATTTGTGGATGTGTGAACCTTCAAAAGCCATATGTGGAGTTTAAATTCAATTTTCGTCGGATTATAAAAAAGAGGTTCTTTTTATTGGGTTGTTTAGGTGGTTCCGAGGTGAATTTTGATAAAGAAAGTATGCTTGTTTGGTTAGACTTTAGAGTTGATTTATCTTGATCAATTTCGATACGATTTGTAATGTAATGTATTGTCATAATTGACCTTTGTACTATAACCGCCTTTAAAGGCGGATTGTTTTAAATTCTATTAGTTGGATTCCAAATAAGTTGTGGTCAGAAATTGGATTGTGGAATTTAGATTCCATTAGTCGTAATTAAAGATGATTTGTAAAGGTCACACTCGAAAAGTTCAGCTTAAACAGCCAAAATTGAGTTTAAAGTTTAACAGTGAAATGTAGGATCAGTTTATTGCGTTTAAATTTGAATTAGCGTAGTCAAACGTGATATTTGGAGAGTACATGGGACAAGAAAATCGCATTCAAAGTAGAGTTGAAAGTCAAATTGAAGTGTATTTGAATATAAAATCCAGTTGTTTTGGTAAAACAGGTAAAAGAAGGTTAAAGAAGATATGGCCATAATAAAGTATATATTAAAGTTATCGAGTTGAAAGGCTATTAATCGGGTATAAAGTTCACCTACAACATACAAACTGGAGAATCAGGGTTGAAAAATGTGTAGCTTTTTAATTGTTCTATAGATAGTCAAGAATTAATCAGTGATCTTTCTCAAAACATGCATTCACAAGGAAGAGACTTTTAGACTTGAATGCAAAGAAAAACTTACCTAGCAGCAACAAACCACACAACCAAAAACTATCAAATGAACTGAGACGTTGAAGAATTTCCAATTTTATATTATCAAGCGTACAAGTGCCTGTTTGTTATCGGTGATATGAAGATAAACATGTTTACTAAATAGTTGCTTTAAATTATTTATCTTCATCTACAGCAAATGTAAGTATTGATAAATCACTCTTACTAGTGCTCGCGCACTTACCAAAGTTGGACCTTGATAAATTAAATAAAAATAGCGAAATATATTACATTCTTTTACAAACCACACCAGCCTTGAGGTGCTAGTTACAAGGAAATAAAGTGGAATAAGTGGACGCGACTGCCTCCCTGGACTTTCCCATACTGGAAACTGTTCATATCATCTTTATTTCAAATTATATATATATATATATATATATATATATATATA
>JABXWE010019010.1:0-12733 GCA_014611495.1 Limonius californicus
TAATCACATCATTCTATCAGAGAAAAGTCCAATCAATACCATTTACCAAAAGTAATGTCGCTTTGAGGAAGAATAACCTATTCCTAGAAGAGTACAAGGACAAAAAATAAGTTCTTCTCTTTGGACCTGGTCTGCTTGGAAGGCGATATAATTACTTATACATTTGCTCAAACATAATAGGTGTTCTTGGAAAAAACCCTCAATTGCTATGATCACGTTACTATAGTAAAGGATACACTGACCATTGTCTTCAGCATCAGGCCCCACGGTTTCAAGTTTAATAACGTGGAAGAATTCCTCTTCAGCAGCAATGACGTGGGCGTCCATAAACGTCGTCAGGGACGGTCCATCCTGCTTTTCCATTAATGCCATTTCACTTTCGGTGCCAACTTGCTGACCGCTCTTCACTTTGAGCTTGAGGCGAAGCTCTCGGTTGCGCGCTTCTAGGATTTTCTCTCTTCTGCTTTCCCGTTCAAACATCTGCATCCAATGTACCGTTTTTTATCATCCGAGAACATCTCAGAACAAACAAAACTGTACTTACGGCAGTTAGCAACATTTTGTCGTTCTTGTTGCTCGCGGATAAATTTTCACTAAACTGCACGAGATACGTCGCTCCTTTCTGATTACCAACAGCCACCAAACGACCCATGTCGTGTGTTCGTAAACACTTCAAAGGTTCATCGCACACTTTCACGCCTAAACAGGCTTGCTTTTGCTGTTGGAGAATGTCCCATACGTCCAAAGTGCCATCAGCGCGTGTTGTAAAAAATACTGAATACCTAAAAAATATTGTGAGGTTAGGTATTTATACGAACGACTCACATTTAAATAAGGTATTGTAAAATGGGACTGCATTTTAAATATATAAATATTTAATATCTGCGATAGTGGAAAATAATTACTGTACCTAGTAGAATCGGATGGTATAGCGATCTTTGGTCTCCATCAAACCTTAAATAGTTAAACGTGCCTTAAAATGATCTTTCAACTCGTTCTAGTAATTTGGATTGATTGAACGGACATGGTGGTTCAAGTATATAGAATTCCGAGGGAAGCCCTTTCTACCACAATATTTAGAACACCTTTGATAACTAATCTTCAATAAGAACTAATGAACTTAGACTATCTAAGACTGAGATGACACTCTTCACCAGAAGAGGACAATAGACGACTTTAGCACACCCCTAAAGTACGAAGAGCCTCTAGCATTTAAGCAGGAGGTCAAGTAGTTGGGGTGACCCTAGACAGTAAATGAAGTTGAAGGTCGCACGTGGACTGAATAGTGAAAAGGTCGACAACGATCTTGTGGCAATTGTGCCGAGTGGTAGACAGAATCTGGAGCATAACTTCCGGAATTCTTTACTGGCTGTACACTTCAGTAATAATATGACCTAGGATGCTTAATAGGGTTCGGTGATCTGGTGGCCATGTGTGCAACATATCACCATTTCCAGGCTGACAAAAACTGACCTGTGTTGGAATTACCAGGCCAATGAGGACAACGCCAACGGCTGCACTGTAAATCCTGCTAGGGCTGCTACCTTTTCCCATCTGGATAAGGAAGGAAGCCATGGCGATCCGCCCAATTGCTTATATGGTGGAAGAGAAGCGGCTGAGGTTGGAAAGGAAATGCACTCTGACAATTCCAAGTAACCCACAGTGGAAGCGGAAGGAGGTAAACTTCCCATAAGGCTCTCTGAACTGCTGTACAGACGGTTCGCTTATAGCTAACAGAGAGTATGCGGGAGCCGGCATTTACCTAGAGAACTGGGGAGTATAAGAAAGCTTCGCGATCGGAAAGTACACCAAGGTTTTTCAGGTGGACGTTTATGACATTCGGACAAAAAAAGAAGTCAGACTGGGAGCGGAACGGGTAGTTTATTACAACTGTTTCGACAATCAAGCTCAAAGCTGTCTGCTCACCCAGAACGAGCCCTGCCCTCATCCAGACGAGCTTGCCAAACTGTGCGCCGGGATACTTGCTTTGGACCGGAACGCTTTCTAGGGATTTCAAGGCAGAAGGTTACGTCATCCGTAAATGAATCGGCATATGTCAAACACATCAGCGGTTGCAGACAGGCAACACTCTTCATACCCGAGCTAGAAACATCTAAGTAGGTCTGACCATTGGCGAGCAGCCGACGGACTATAAATCTATTGATGGGAGCTTTACAGAGGCCTGCAAACTGAGAAGACACGTAAATCTTTTGGGTGTTGAGGAGGATTCGACATACCGTGTATGTAAAAGGCGTGAGGAAACTGTCTTCCACTTTCTAGGAGAATGTGTAGCATTTATGCGATGATGATGATGATTTGAAAGAGCGAGATCTAGGACGCGGGTTTCCAAGCATCTCTATGCACTTAGGCCACATTTGACCCATTGTACATCCGACTAAGAATTTTGCCTATCTGGGGTAATTCCAACTCCAGTAGTGATCGCACGGGACCTACGACTTTACTTCTTATTCGACAGAATGCGCATTTTCAGATATTTCCCCGCTAGAAAAATCTCGCCGACCTCAGCCAGGTTCGACCCCGCGTCCCTCGGATCTAAAGGCAAACGCGTTAACCACTAGACCACCGAGGCCGGCAGCATTTATACGACTGAGGTATCAAGTCCTTGGTGCAGAAACACTTCACCACACGTTATTATACATATATCTTGGTATTTACCAGACCAGGAAGGTTCGGTAAGTGAGAAGAGGAGGAAGATGGGCAGAGGAGTAGCGATGATTAGGGGGAAAACGAGCCAATAGAGGCCTATTTGCTACTATCTACTACTACTAAACTATATAAACTAACTGCACATGAGGAAAACCTTTTTACTAAATCAGTAATGGTTTCGTTAGACTTACTTCGGCTGTTCCTGTGAGTATTTTTTTAAATTATCTGTTTCTAAGCTGGCCAAATCAAGACTTTTTGGTTTAAATAATGAGTTCTATGTTCTAATACAATACTCTCTGAGCATAGCAACAAATATTGGCGTACAAAATAGCACTAACAACATCCACATGGATATCGAGTAATAACTGAATTTCAGCATCGATTTACGCGATCTCACGTTGTTGCTAATGATACAGGTTTGTAGATTCTCGCTATGTATAAACTTTCATATACTGGTGCTTTATTTGTTTCATTTAAACTCAAACCTCTTTGTTAGATAAATAATAGGTCAACTAAAATTCGCATTGTCCATACCTTGTAGGACTCCAGGCACCATCCGTAAGCATGGGTTTATGGTAACTGGTCCACATAATAGAACTCTCCCTGCAATCTTCAGACCATATTCTTGCCGTCCAATCGCCAATGGAAAGGAAGTTCTTGACGAATGCGGGGTTACGTTGCAGCGCCAGAACGGGGCCCAAGTGGGCGTTGAATCTAAGGGCCATTTTTTCCGAGGGCGATTTTCCTTTGCGGTTACACGATATGGCGATGCCGTGTTCGGTACCCACCATGAAGCGGGTGGGTATGGTAGATTCATACTCCAGGCATGACGCGCCCATGGCCTTCTCTATAATTTGACCAGGAGAGCTTAATATAAGGGTTTCCAAGGGAGCGTTCAGTTTTCTCGTGTCCCACCTGGAAACATAAATGAGATAAGGGTTTTCCGATGGATTTTAAACGTACCATTTTATTTGACCGTCTGTTGATGAGCTGAAGAACTCTGTTCCGGACTTGGAGTTGATCCACAGTACGTTATGGACGGGGTCGCGATGGCTTTCTTCGATGACGCTCAGTTCTACTGGTTCGGAGCCACGGCGGATGTCCCAAACTGCGACCTGTCCGTTAAACTGGCCGCTTACTAACGACACCGCGTCTTTCTGGTTGTACTCCAGGCATACGATCGGAATTGATGGTTTTAGAACAAAAAGAGGTCTATTTGGATTTTCTGCAAAATAAATGGATATAGATGATCTGGAACATGTCACCAACAAGGCTCTGATTGCCGAAAACAGGCGGAACAATCTAAAAACGAGTGTTGCGGAAACGATACCTGCTAGACCAGAAGCAGTCGAAGAGTTAGAAGCCGGATCAAAGGTTTCTAAGTGGCAGCCGCACTAGTGATCTTCCTCGCGTTAGGGCAGCTACCCAATCGAGGAAACTTTAACGACTTTATGTGATCATGGCGGGATGGATTTAAAGAAGACCAAACATACGATCGCCAATAGAAAACGAACTGGAAAGCGATAATTATTTATCATATGTGTATGGAACGTCCGATCGATCAACAACAAGGAACAAGAACTTCCTGGAAACCTATAGGATAGACAAATCATTGGCTTACTGGTCAAGGAAACGAAAAAAAACTAGAAGGATCATATTATTTTATGGTTACACAGTCGTATACAGTAAACCGAGCCTAGAAAAAATGGCAAATATTTCAGCAGGCATTTTGATAAACAACCATTGGAAAAACAAAACTAATTTTTATAAGTGGACATGAAAGACACTTATAATATTAAGATGTCGACCGGCAAGACGCTATATAAGCTTCAACTACGTATATTCTCCTGAAGAAGACCGAAACGAAGAAACATAAATATTATACAATGATGTACAAAGAGCCATTAAATAAACAAGTAAATAACTAGGTATGTTACAATTGCAGGAGACTTTCCTGCCAGAATCGGAAATAGGTCGATAGACAATAACTTTGGTACAAATAGTGGAGCACACTTAAAATCATAATAGACGAATGTTAGGAGTATTTGAATGTTGTGTTATGTAATGTTAGGAAGAGGACGTTTAAGTGTAACTTACTATTTCCACAACAACTGAAAAAAATCTGTAAATTTCTTACTTATACTATACTATATTATACTATACCTTACCATATCTTATCACCGTACCGTACCTTATGGAACAGTACCGTACTTTACCATATTATACTAGCCAATACCATACCCTACTATACCATTTCATACCATACCATACTATATCAAGGTGCAGATACCATATAGGCAACGAAAGAATCATACAAAATAGCAAAGAGAGAAGACTTTCAACAGTCAAACCAACCAAAAAAAAATGGAAGGTAGACCTATTACCGCTGGAATTAATTAAAAAATATACTCAAAAAGGCTGAACGAATACAATAAACCTATTAGCAACAACACTGAAAAAGGGCAACAAATAAAATAATACAAACAGCAACCAGAGAAACCCTTGGTTATAAAACAATTACACGCAATAAAAAACGATTAAGGTTATAGAATGTTGAAATTACAGAAGTATATCTGAATGAAAAAACAAGTACATCCAAAGCAGAACGCAAAGAAAAATATAGGAGACTTTCCAATCAAGCAAAGCAGATAATAAGAAACGCTCGGAAGGAAAATTGGGAAAATCTTAAGAAACGCCCTCAAAGAGGAATGGCTAATGAACTCGAGGGATTTAATTATTGATAAGCAACAGGTTGACAGACAAAACGGAGCATATTTTTGCTAATAATGGAACTAAATCAAGACCACGTGACCACAGACAATGAGCAAAGCGTGCGATAATACTCTACATGCGGCTTCTGGTTTAAAGCGTCGCACGGCATGACGTAATCGGAAAGCGCGCAGATTTGATGCGTTTTCAATCGGGTATTTTATATGCGAAATTTCATTAATTTATAATTCATTAACTACTCATATTTCAGAAGTAATATTTGGCAAGTTCCCTGTTACTGTCGATATGGCAACACTTACCAACCTCCCATATGTATGAGTGAGTCGCTTCACTAGGGACAATAGCTTGAAATTCCAAATTGCAGTGGGTAACGGCCAATTTTGTTCCCGAATCTGGCGACCATGAAATATGTGTGATGGGTCGTTTAATGGGACACTGGTCCATGTACACGTTAACGGTTCGGGCTGAGCTGCGCTCCACCAAGGGGGTGGACTCCACGTCCGAGAAGTATTGCTGGTAAATGTTGATGGCGTTGTTTTGAAGGATGCAGTTCTCCATATTCTAGCGAAAGACGAAATAAATATAGAAAAACGAGTAACCGCAAAATTCTTTTTGGTACGAAAGCGTTCTAGGGTCTCATAGGTTTCAATTTTCAACTGCCTGAAATGTGGTGATGTGGTGGACATCAGGCATTAGACAGCTGCATCATTACCCCTTATTTTTTCGAACGCATGTACCCATTCAAAGTGACTAGGCACTCGCGCGCTAGGCATCGAGTAGGGGATTTGAACTGCCAACCTTCCGTGCCGGAGATAGTGCTCTAACCACTGGACCACACTGACGTTTAGAAAACGAATAAATGTATAAAGATGTGCATTTTTTTTAAGGAAAGGGAAACTTTTTGTGTTTGGCGTTGAAATACATAATAGGAAATATAGTAAAATAAATAAAAACAGCATGATCAACGAATTGTTTGATAAGGGTAAGCAGTGGAAAACAAAACGAATGTCTTCGCTTAAGCCATACCGTGTATAACGTTTAATATAATTATTTATCAAGGTATAGTTGTTAAAATACATAAGGTACACCGGGGTAAGTGGAAATTTGGGGCAAGTGGAACCCAGGCCTTATTTCAATAGAATTATTTTAGATAAAGTGGCTCCATCTGTGCATTCGAACCTATTTATGTTCCTTACTTGCTCTGTAGTATAGCGAGCCGACAACGCTTCATTTACGGTTTGATTTTGACAACGATAACCTAACCTACGATTTACGTCGCATATCGAGGTAGCACGTGTTTCTCGCCGGTGTGTGCTGAACCTTAAATATTTGTGTAAATATTCAAAGTTTTTGAGGTAAGTACTTAATAAACAATAGTTCTTTGTATTTGCAACATATAGAAAAAGTATACTTGTTTACATTAGAGAAACGACATATGTTACACTTTCCCCTTTAAAATAAGAAAAAGGGAGAAGTGTAACCTATGTTAGGTTCCACTTGCCCCAGGGTAAGCTAACATTAACTGTTTGTAATTTTAAATCCAATATTGTTTTAGACATGATGCGTAACTATATTCGGAAGAAACCGCCACTAAAATACCCCAAGGAGACCCTAAAAGTTGCCATAGAAGCAGTAAAAAATCAAGAAATGACGGTGTATAGAGCACCAAAAACATATAAGATTCCGAAAACCACAATTTTCAAACATGTGAAAGGTCCAAGAGGTGTCAAAAGCTCCACCATGGGTAGACCCACAGCTATTCCTTATGAGGAAGAAAAAAAAATAGCCGAAAGCATCAAGCTTATGGAAAAATGGGGTTTCGGCCTTTCTAAAAAAGAATAGGCCGTTATGTGAAAGAAAACAACATTAAGACTGCATTCAAAGATGGAATGCCAGGCAACGACTATTTCATAAGATTTAAAAAGACTTTTAACCTCAGCCAGAAGAAACCACAAATGGTAGAAGTAGCAAGAAAAAGGAGTGTAGATCCGTTTATCATCAATGACTACTTCACTCTGTTAAAAGATACTATACAAGATATTCCTCCATCAAGAGTTTATAATATAGATGAAGGGAGTTTTTGCCTAGACCCAAGCAGAATTAAAGTTGTTGGCCAAAGAGGAACAGCTGCTCATAGAGCAACAAGTGGTTCTGGAAGAGAAAATATCACGGTTTTGTTGGGTGGAAACGCTCTTGAGGAAAAATTACCGCCGCATATTGTTTTCAGAGGAAAGAAAAAAATGTGTGGGACTCGTGGCTTGCACAAAAGCATGAGGAGTACGCAGGAACAACTTATTCTGCCACAAAAATGGCTGGATGGAGGCCGAAACTTTTCAAAATTATTTTAAAAACAGTTTCCTAAAAAGCATACCCCAAGAAAGACCAGTTGTTCTTATTTACGATGGGCACAGTTCTCATGTTGGCATCTCACTTATCCAAATGGCAAGACAAGAAAACGTTGTCATTTTGAAGCTTCCTCCACACTCCAGCCATGTTCTTCAACCAATGGACCTTAGTGTGTTCCGGTCTCTAAAAATTAAATGGGAGGGAGAACTTATAAAATGGCAAAGGAAGAACTATGGCAATAAACTTCCAAAATCCATTTTCGCAGCTATCATGTCTAAAATTTGGGAAAACATAGATCCAGTGTTCATCAAAAATGGATTTCAGAAAGCAGGAATTTTTCCATATTGCAACACTGTAATACCTATTGAGAATTACGAACCACAAGCGTATAAACGGTAGTGTACTTATAACAAAAATCTAAATAAAGAGTCAACCAACACCAACACCAACCATTGTAATAGAAAATCTACCTGTGCCATCAACATCCACGGTAAATACATCGGAAAGTGAAGTTTCAACGCCTTTAAGCCTTCAGCAGAAAACCTTCGAAGAGTTACTTTTGGAACAAATAAAGCAAACTCCAAAATCTACCACTACTCGAAAAAAAATCTGCGGAGGTGCTGAAGTAATCATTTCAGAAGACGCCATAGCTAAGCTTGGAGAAATAAATCATGGGAAGATAAAAAAAAATCAAAACAAAGAACAAGAAGAAAATAATTGAAGACAGTAGCAGCGATGATAAGGAGTTACAAAAATTAGAGAAAACTGAAAAAGAAAAGAAAAAAGACAGTAGTGATGATGACATTCCTGAAGAATTGCAAAGTATTTCAAGCCATCCTAGTGTAGATGAAGTAGAAGAAATGGATGAAGAAACCAGTTTCCTTAACCAAATGCAGTTAGACATATCAAAAATAAATGTTGGCGATTGGATTGTTGTTAAATTCAATCAGAAGAAACAGGTCAAAATGTACGTGGGTCAAATGACAGAGAAAGAATCGTGTCTAGAGGTAAAATTTTGTCGAAGAATTGGTAAGACTTCCACTTTTCATTGGCCTGTTGTGGAAGATAGAGGCATACTAGAGGAAGTGGATATTTTCATGCATTTACCCACGCCTTCAATAAATAAAAGAGGAAAAATATTATTTAGTGTTGTATTCGACTCATACAATGTTGGTTAAATGCGTATATTTTTTTAAATAAATGTTTTTTTAGAAGCATACAAATGTTTTTTAGTAGCATACAAAAGGCTAATTGTTTACACTTACCCCAGCAAATTTTCTTAGAATCCAAATGCAAAAATGTACCTACGGTTACACTTGCCCCGTAGGTATGGGGCAAGTGTAGCCCAAGTACACTCCAAATAAAAAAAACCGCAAAAAAAAAAGTTTAAAGTCCTTATCGTATTTTATGTTGGTAGATCTTTTATATATTGTCTCTTTAGTAAGCTAGTGTAACATAAACAAGATTAAGTAATACATTTGTGTGTTAAGTCAGGTTAAAGAGAAGCTATTGAAATTCGCGGTTCCACTTACCCCGGTGTACCTTATTTATTATTCTAAATCACAAAATAATTACTTCTGAATACCTAACATAACATATGTAACGGTTACGATCATCTTGTAAATTTATTGAAGCCTTTTGCAGCTAATATTTGAATATTCAGGCTAAATAAAGAAGTCTGTCGGATAGATTAAGAAAAGCACATTATACATATAATAAAAAATAATACAATATCGTAAGATAACACGAAGAACAAGAATTCGTAAGTTACTGCAGAGAATGCATTAAAAAGTCAGCTTAGAACACCACATGAATTTGCCAACGCTTTGGCTTTGTTGGTTCTGTCGGTTTCTGTTACTCTGTCATACTTAATGATTAATGGATGCCAGACAGTGTTAGAATATGTAACGGAGATGAATACCCAACAGATTCTATTTTTACACCCAAGCTCAAGCCTTTAAACTTTATGTTAGGTTATAACAATTTTTATCGAAAATTTTGTTGATCATTTATTATTTTTTTTGTACGTCTACTATAAAATGATGTTATAAATAAGAAACAAGTCCTTAAAACGAGTATTAAAGTTGTTCTAATACGAAAAGGAAGTTTAACAATAAAATAAAATGTGTTACTCTAGAACGCTTCTGTGATGTTACTTGTAATGTACACGGGTTATACCTTACATAGCTGAATTATGGTATGATTAAACCCCTCATCCTTTTCAACCTTTCGTCGGTACCTCTTCGTTTGTTCTTCATCGTGTATGTTAACATCTTTCGGCCACCCTCCTTCGGTGTGATTTATCCCTGTATTGACATATTCGGCTCTCGTGGTATTAAGGTAATGTTCTGCTTGTATGGGCGTCCCTTGGGTTCCTTGAGAAACCGGGTCCCTGCACGATAAACCCACTATTTACAAGAACTACAAATTGCAATGCATTTTATACCTCAGAATGTATTCGTGAGCAAATTCTTTATTCGATGGGTAATTGTCGATAAGGTCTGGCCCTTTGTCGGAGAACATGCATTGTCGCCCGAACTCGCTACGTTTCTTCTGGTAAACGTATTGGATTTCCATGTTTTAAATTTTATTGGGCCTTGTTTACTTCAAGAAAAGTGTTTAATATTTTGACAAAATTGTCAGTTAAAAATAATCAATATTACGATTTGTTTACGTTGCCATGGCGGCTGTAGGCGGGTATATTATTGTGCACGGTGTGGTCTAGCTTTAAACTTTTTTGGTAGAATTTTATGGAAAAGGTTACATAATATTTCAAGAGTTTAAATGTTCCTTTCATGTAAATAAAAATGGGCCAAAATCTTCGCCTGGATTCTCCTATACTTCCAATAATACTCTCTATTCAGGATGAGTTGACACAGAGAAACATGTAACATGTTGTACCTTAGGTACCTACTTATTTGCTATTTTTTGGCATACAGTAATATTTACAACGTGTCTCTATAAACAGTAAGAGAATTAATTGGCTGATCTTAAGGAAATAAATGGCATGTAATGATATCTTTACCTTTACAGCTCAGTTGTCACAGTGCTTGCTTTCTGTGTAAAACGTTGATTTTGGCTTAGGTTCGACACCTCAGTATATCCAAGTAGCGTGTAAAATTCTTGTGCTGCAACCCACCATACGAATTTCCGAATCCGGTTTGCAACTGCGGGATCTTAATGCCAAAAATCATCTCTGGAATTTGTATCGTTCGGATTCGACGTTAAACTGTAGGTCCCGCTTATTTCTACCTTGGCGCTGAGGAGAAACATGTGCGAGAAAAGGCCCACTCCAACAGTGGGACGAAAAAGGCTATTGAAGATGTTGATGACGAAGGATATCCCTCCAGGCAAAAATTCCAATTTAATTTTCCTTAATCTTAAATGTACGACCTTATGGAAATTACAATGTACAAAATTACTGAAATCTGTTTCACAAGTCTACAGGATTACATACATACATATCTGTTAAGTCTGTATACCGTATCACTATAATCTGATCTAAAAGATTCCCTGCAAAGAAGTTTGGCTGGTATTGGAGACGAGTTGATATTTCCTGCTACCCTACTTTACTTTCTTCACAGTTTTCATGTGAAGATTACGATGAATTGTTTGATTACGCATATCACTGGGCGTCTGTTACGATCTTTAGTATCTTTGACTGAAATCTTTGCAGAATTTCTAAATTTGAGCTGCTCGCCGTGCACCACCGCACATCTATATTGGTTTCACTGTAGTTTTGTAGACCAGCAATTTTGCGTCCAGAGTAATTTTGTATTTTCTTCCGATCAACTACTGCAGTTTTAAGCCCAACTGTTTGTGCTTGACGAAAATACAGTGGCGGCTCGCGGGTAAAAAAATAGGAGAAGTGCTATTATAATAACCTTAATAATAACAAATAGAAAAATATAATTCAATGTCAACTTACCTAGTTTTTGTAGACAAAGTCTATCCTTCTGTCCTTTAATGCAGCAAAATTAGTTATTGTCTTCGTAAAATGGTTGATTTTTTATTATTTCTAATAAGAGTTCTTTTTGAATTGAAATATTTGGCAAAGAAGAAAGCTTATCTTGAGATACTGCATTTCTTAAGTACGTTTTTATGCGATTAAGGCAAGAAAAACTTCTTTCCACTGATGCACTTATCGGCGGAATAGTTAATATGAGGCAAAACAATTTTCAGGCTTCGGTAAACATTTCTTTGTTCTTATTGAGATTTTCTAGTAATTCTTGGGTCTGTAGATTGCGATAACTTTCATCGGCATAAAGAAGATTTAATTGGTTTTTAAGACGCTGACTTTTTGTAAATATTTTGTCATAAAATTGACCTAAACTTTCAAATGCTTTAGACGGAAAATACGAATCATATTGTTCGAATTTCATAGTATCAACCAAAGACATGAATTGTAACTTATCGCAGTCTTGAAACCTTACTTCCATTTCCATTACAATGTGATCCAGTACTTCATAAAACAAACTTCTATATTTTCTTCTAATATCATTATTTGTAAGGCTAGTGTATTCCTGCTTAGAAATATCGATTTGAGTTATTTCTATTTCCTTAGTCTTTTCGAAGAGTGTATCAAAGAAATCGTCATTCCTCTTTAATAGTTCAACAGTTTTATTTATTTTTGTAACACAAAAATTAATATGCAATGATTTCTTTTGGAGAACATCAAATAATATGTCAGTGAGAGAGAAAATATCATTAAATACTACAGCTAAAAATGTGAATAAAAAATTGTCTAAATCGTTTAATAACCGACGGTCAAACCCGCATATGAAGTTCAGCGGCTGATTGCGACTGAATTCTTCACTTGCGCGATTCACCGTGAACAAGTGCAGAGTTAAAATACGTTTGAGGCCGACTCTTCACTACAATAGCACGAGTGTTGTAGGTAAGATTTTTTATGGTAACTGCGTTCACGCTCGACCTACTTCACTTGGCGAGCCGTCAAGGTATTTCGCTTCTTCTGACTGAGGTAACTGTA
>JABXWE010019011.1:0-19105 GCA_014611495.1 Limonius californicus
CCCACCCACAGACAGACATTTTTTAAAAACCACTTTTTTGGGTTCCTAGAGACCCAAAACGGATATTTCCGTTAAAATCTCGATTTCGAAAATTTTCATGAATTCAATACTTACCCTATACCTATAAGGTATGGGAAAGTAAAAAACATAGGCTATCTAACGTGGGTCTAGTCTAATATCTGCTAGGAGATGATTGACCCGAGAGAATATAATATGTCAGTCAATAAGTGAAACGTCGCCTAACATTAGAAACTTGCCATTATACAGGGTGTTAATGAATTGCTGGGACAAACTTCTAGGGTTTAAAGTATACATGAAAACAAACATTTTTTGTTAATAAATGTATGGACAAAAGTGTTTCCTTTCAGGGATAGAGCTTCTCAAAGATTCTTTAAGAAATGTAGGAAACTCAATTTACTACCTACTATTTGTTTCCATAACGACGAAAGAGGGCCCTGTATTTATCAAAAATTTGGTTTTGATAGTCTTATGAAAATTATATTAAATGGAATAATGACGTACAAGAAACGCATACAACATGTAGATGTAGCTAAGTAGCATTTACTTTTACAGCATATTTGTTCCTTTTATCCACTGAATTTTTTCCTTCCAGTCTTCCTCTTCTAACTGCCGTCCTCTCATTGCTGTTTTTATACCCTGATTTCAAGTTTTTCTAGGTATACCTTTTCGACTTCGCTCTCCAGTATTTTCTTAGGCCACCTTACATAATTTCATCGTGCTGTATCTATACGTTTAAATAACTCTGTAGTTTCAAACACAAGTTTATTCACGCTTGTATTGATGATTCTAGAAATATTAAATATTTTAAAAATGTATTTCCTTTGTAGATATTACGTTGCCATTATTAACATCATGCAAAAAGTTTCTCCGTCATTTTAAGAATGAATTGGAAAGCTATTCTTTGTTATTAGTGCAATAAAACTTTTTCAATCTAAAATACTGTTTTATAGAAAGTGAACTTATGAAATATAACTAACTATACAGGGTGTCCACTTAGAACGTATTTTCTTCATATTTTCTACACCAGGGGTCTGTAATTCGCGGCCTTCTAGAACCTTTCGTCCGTCACGCGTAGTTTCGTCAAAAAACGTTTTTACATGCGTCTCGCGTAATGTTTCGTAAAAAACCTTATCGTCTCATTGTGCCGGTCGATTTACCCATTTATTTTTTGTTTTTACTCGCGCTTTTATTATTATTATTATTACTAATAGAATCTTAAACCTTAAGCCAGGAGATCGAAAAATTGGCATACTATCCGGGAGGTGGTATACTTTTATACCGCGTTTCCTTCCCATTTCTCACTAAAGTTATCGACAAATGTTACTTTTTATCGTTCTTTATTTTAATATCGACTTGCTAAAACAAAACAACGTGAAATTAAGTAACATGACAAAAGAAGACTAAGTAGGAAGCAATTTACTAACATAAGCAAAACATTGAAAATGTTGCAGGAACTTGCTTCGAAGGTCAATTGTCGGCCATCATATTTCAATTGGTTACTTGTATTAATTGCAGTTATTGCAAAAGTTACTGTATAATAGTAAATCTGTGATATGGTACACAAACCTGCCACAACCCCAATAGCTCACAGGTACTCAGCGAAAGAGAAGTGACTGCCACCACGCCAGCTGGCACATTGATTGGAGGGTACATACCTGGACCTTCACTACTGCCCTTCCTGCAGGAGCAGGTACAGAATTTTGTGAATGGAGAAATATACCGACTTAAGCGTTAAGACAGCGTCATTGGGTTTCATAGCTAATCTTCCAAAAGAAAACATTTTCTTAGAGGTGTTGTATGACATCCGCCTCCCACCTGCCCGCCACCACTGATTGGTTACTCAATTGTTCCGATCCCTTGAACACATGGTTGACCCATGTTCTATTCCATTACAGTTAGAAAATAAGTGCTAGTATAATAACAGTATGTGTTCTACTTGTGTAAGACAAAAAATATAATTTTGTACATATAGGGCGCCCGCTTTGGGCTGGACAAAGCGTTGTAATTGTTTAACTTATTTTAAATTAAATATCCTCTACGGTATGCATTTGTATATTCCACAGTAACGTAGAATTAAAATAAAAGTTTCCTGCACGTTCAATTTTTTTTATAAGGGTAATTGCAATGTGTGACTTGTGCACGTAGAACTAATATAGAAAAATTGCTCTAATTTGTTAAAAAATACTGGAACTGAATATTCTGTAATTCAACTTATTTTGTAGACTCAAACGACATACAAAAGCTTATTTTAATTATTAGTAAAGTTTCTTTATAACGTCTTCACTGTTTGAACAAACATTGTTTGAATGCTCTAGCTATGCTAGCAGAAAGTCGTAAATCTTAAATGGTTACCGTACATGGCTAAAAGTTGGATGCTCAATTGCAAACGCAGCTACTTACAATTTTGATATTAACTAATTGGTTTAGGTAGTATTCATGTCAATTTGAAAACCACGGTTTAATATAGGTACATGAAGCAAATTTAACTGATTTTGGGTTCTTAGTTATTATTTGCTACATGGAAGAAACAAGACAAAGTACGCATAA
Organism: Limonius californicus; assembly: GCA_014611495.1. Classification (NCBI taxonomy): domain Eukaryota; kingdom Metazoa; phylum Arthropoda; class Insecta; order Coleoptera; family Elateridae; genus Limonius; species Limonius californicus. Next base: position 2,569 of record JABXWE010019011.1, read on the forward strand.
TGGTTGTTTCGGTATATTCATCCTGAATAGGCTGCGGAAAATAACATTATTCAAAATATTTAGTTTCAAATCGTGTAGGGTGCGTTTTAAGGGATAAATTACTCTTGAGAATGGTTTGCTATTAATACTTTAATGTGTATGTCTACTTTGGTTTGAAATAACTGTAGAACACCTCATATGGCAGTATTTTCCTTAAATATTATCATGTTATGAACTGCAAATTTTTGTGAAAAATGTAAGTTTTTTCAAAGTTCCATACCTACTAGATGCTGAGTGCTTTAAACAATTCCAGTAGATTAAATTGCCAAACAATAGAAAGAACTTTATGTATTTCAACAAAATGTTACAACACGGACAATACTGTAACACTGTAACGAAGCTTTTTCGAATTCATGTTGTTGAACTTTTGTTACAAGTTTTAGTTCATGCATATGCTCTGAAAATGTTCAATAGTAGTAGTTTTCCCTTATGTTTTGTAATAAAATTCTGATAATTGAAATGGATAACATTTAGGAGACACCTAAAAATCACTATTAATTCCCTAATAACAGACACATCTAGTGTATCGCCACAAAAGAAAATACAAATAAATTAGCTGCACCCCTGGGCAATGCTGCACGCTTGGTTTGGTAAGTTGCTAATTTAAATAGATAATAAATAAACTGTGTTGAAATGTTAGCTATGTACTGACGTCATCCATAATTTTCTAAAATAAGTAATGAATGGCAGTTGTTTAGCATTTTTGTGAATATCTCCTTTGTGGAGATGGTTATACGGTAATCCGGCAACCAAAGCATTACATTCCAAAATAACTAGTTACTAGAAAGTGCAAACCACATTTATTTGATTGCATCGTTAATTGGCTAATTTTCTGACTCATGCATCATATATCACATATACATGTATATATATGGGGTGCCATAAAAACAATATCAAACTCTTAATTAAGATATCTTCCTCTTGTTGAATATCCAAAATAAACAAATCCATAAACTGTTTAACCAAAACATAATCAAAGAATTTGCACCAACCTTTTATGAAAATCTCAAGGTCGCTATTATAATCGGAGGAACTGTGTAGACTCGAGTAGCTAATAAAGTGAAAACACGCACAAAAAAGAAAAACATAGGAAAAACCAAAAGAATTAAACATAGAGAATCTAATTAGCGCAATGCAATTCAACGTTCAACAAGTGATTAACTGACACAAGATAATATTCAAATTTATTAATCGAAATAAACATATTAAATCACTAGTTATTATTTTATGTATTCTTTGAAATGTTTGTTATTTGTAGAAGAAAAACCCACCTTTTTATTCTAAAATTGCTTGTGTAACCGCAATCTTGGTAGAATGCAATCATGTCTGGAATTCGTCAGCTTTGGCGTGAACGGTCCTGCATCACGTGACAAATTCCCACAAACGACCGCAGCAAACACGTTGTCCAGGAACTTTTTGAGCAAAATTACTGTAATTAAATGATATTTGTTGAAACCAAATTTCCACCATCACGTAAGAAACTTCAGCTCATAATACTTCTTTCCAATCAGGATGCACCATTGTTCATAAACTTTAGTATAAGTACAGGTAATATTTATAACCTCCAATTTTACCTTGAGGTAAAATTCCGCATTGGAGTTCCTCTTAAACTTATTAATTCTATTTTCAGAATACAACTTGCGAAGCACTTTCTTTTTATTTATTTAATTATATATTTTTATTATTAATTTTTTTCTTATAAATTCGAAGTTTTCATCAAGTAACATTGACGTTTTCGTCCACATGCCCATAAACTATCGATGTTCGGAGAAACAAATGACGTAATCGACGCCAACTAGCAATACTTTCTTTGAAGTTCGAATTTTTTGAAATTTTTGGACCTACCTAATATAAGAACACCCCAAAGACGTATTTAACCACTAAAACATTGTTTTATTTTCAAAACATAAGAATTACACGAAATTACAATTTTCTGGAGCTGCGAACAAGCGTTTACAGCAACTGGCTTATTTTTTAAGACAAAATCTCCCGATTTTGAGCGCGTTGCCTAACAACCGCTTAGAAACAAACAAATTGTTATGCGTCCCCAAAGGCCTCCGCCAATCAGAATACAACATTAAATTTACTAAATTATTAATAAATACCTATAGCTTACAGTAACAATCTTAGGAATAATTTTACAACAAAATGAAAATCACTGCCGCGTTACACACAAAAATACACACATTTCGATATCTCATTTGGAATGCTTTCGATAATGCAAATTGAAAATTGAAAATATTTTATATTAAATTATAAATATATTATAGAAAATAAATTCAATGTTAATCAAATTTAACGCAAAGCTTCCTCATATACTTAAGGACATTACTACAAATATTTTTTTCACAAATGAAAAGTTAAAATTCAACAAATTAACATTTTTGTATATAGCTGTCAAAATAATTCGATTTTTACTCATATTTCAACAATTACAGTTCAAGAATGCACAAATAAAGTTGAAAAATTTCGTTTATGACTTTCTTAACTTGAATAAGAACCAATACTGCCAACTTTGCTACCTAGGATTCAAACTAAACAGTCTACGATACCAAACCAAAACATCGGAAACAAACAGAATTACATTGTACTTGATCTAAATGTGGTTAAAGAGGGGCCTCGGTGGTCTAGCGCGGCATCGCGTTGCCACTCGAGGCCACAGCGAATTGTAGTCGCTCCGCTGTCGTTTCGAATCTGAACTGTGGCGACCGCATTTCGCTTAGTTAAGTTTAGGGTGCATGCTGCATGAATGTTTAGTGTGTAAGGGACGTCCGCACCCCCCTAAAGTAATACGAAAGTAGTAGTATAAATGAAAGAAAAAAAATATGTGGTTGAACAACCTGTTTTCTTATAGGTTAGCTTAATATAGATTTATTAAGTTTAACAATAGGATAAGATATCTCAATTAGAGCATGTTATAACACAGCAATATATATATGTACAGGGTGGGCAAATTTCGATGTTTGTATAGGGTAACTCGGTAACTATAGGAGATACAAAAAAATGGAAGTCACATTCTCATCTCATCTCCTTTTTTGAGACAAATTCACTGGCGCAAATAAAAATTTGCTATCGTCTTTTGTTTTCGAGTTATAAACAAGAGTTCGATTTTTCGACTTTTAGGCACATGTGAATATCGTGGTTGTTTGTTAGGGCAAAATAACTTTTACATTCTCAAGGCTCTTTTTTCTGTATAATCCAGTGGCGTCGAGAAAAATTGAAAAAAAAAGGTTTAATGTCGAGTTATGGCCTAAAGTTGTATTTTTTCAAATGGGAATCATAGTTGGCTATGGTTTAGTTAAAACGGATTTTTTTTCTCTTTCTAACTATGTATCATATGTCGGGTAACTTTTGGTGTATAAGTCTTTAATTTCAAATTTTTGTTTCCGCCAGTGAATTTGTCTCAAAAAAAGAGATCGAGAATGTGACTTCCATTTTTTTGTATCTCCTATAGTTACCGAGTTACCCTATACAAACATCGAAATTTGCCCACCCTGTACATCTGAAGGTCTAGCGGCTAGCAGACAGGAGAGATATGGAAATAATATGCTGTTGATGTAGTAGATGAGTAGTATCACCATAAAATCTTGAAAACTTTGGTGCAACTATTGCTAAGGTGATGAGAAAGAAGCAATTTGGTGGTTACTCAGTTCTGAAGGCATATATGCCGATTAATTTTATTTGCTCTTCTTTTGTTTGCGAGCCATTTTGTATAATTCTTTCTATAGTCTCAATTACGATAAAGCCACCAAGACAGCCTTATTTATTGTTTGTAATTTAGCGAGTTTCTGATAAAACTACGGAAAATACTTTCCAAACTGTGGTTAATCGTACAGCCATAGTAAAAGACAAAACCGTAAAGAATACAACAATGTAAATAGCATTTCCTATAGTTTATATATAAAACATATTCTTAAATAGATAAATAGATAACCAAACCTTCTGCTAACCATTCATGTTAGGCAGGACACACTGAATATGTTACCACTTAGGCTTGGTAAATTTATTTCTACTACTGTCACTTGTCTGAGGTATTTAATAAATTAAACGGCTTTTCTTATTCTACGCTTCTGTTTCTCAAATAGACTTCTAGGATTTTATGTTATCCCAATAAATAATTCTAATTGAATGATAACAAGCAATTACTCCTTTTTTTACTTTTTATGACGCGCACGTCATCATATCCAGGCAAATGTGTAACAAAGCTATTAACTGCGACAGGAGTAAATTAATTTAAATTTAATGCAGTCATCCAAATATACGTGACACATTTTAGTCGCCGTAGGGGAGCTCTGAGAGGGGACATTGTTTTAAAGCCCTCTTGGTGCTTTGACTTGCTTACATGTTTGTTAATTGCTGAAAACCTTAAAACGTATTTCTGTGTTACCCTTAAATGATTTACTGTAGTGTTACGTGTTTTGCTACAAAGAAGTTGTATTGCCCCATGTGAACTGTGACTGTCAAATTCAGGTATGTTTATTACTACCTTCGTTGTTTACATGCTTTCAAAACGGCCTGCAGTTGTATTTAAGTAGTAATCTATGATCGACTTACAAACTTTGGCTACTTGGAAACTTTTCCATCATCTTGATATTTTGTAGGAAACCCTTGAACTACTTGGTCTCCTAAGAAAGCTTAGAAGTACTTTTCTCTGTAGCTTACAAAATGTTCTTCGTGTTGCATAATTCCTTTGCCGCCATGCTAATAATCGTCACATTAAGCTTTGTACCGCTAAATTCACTTAGCTTTTAGTGCTACAGATGTTAACAGTTAAGCGGATAAGTTTTAATACCTATTCTCTTTGCGGGGCACACAATAAAGTATTAAAGTGAAATATTTTGGGATTAATGGACCCTAAAGGACTTTGTATCGCTAAGAAAGCTTCTGTGGAAACGAAATTACCGTCGTTGTTCTGCGACATAATTTGGCCACTTTATTTGATCCCTGATACTCCACTTGTCAGGCACATGGGAAATATTGCCTCCAGACATAAGGGAACACGTTTGTTTTAACGGTACAACTTTAACCTACTTGAAACTATAAAGTTAGTTTCGTAATGAATGCAGTGGATTGAACTTGCACTATTCCGCAAATTTCGTTTAAGCCGTTGTAAACGTATTGCTTTCAAGTTCTACAAAAATGCTTATCCAGATAGTTCATCGTTTGATATTAAACGCAAGCTGAAAAGCTCAGCAATTGAAATAGCTTGAAAATGTAAAGCGAATGTCGAGTGCAGCAGAATTACTTATTCCTCTGATGCCGCCGGTAATGTCTCTCTCAAAGTTTTATTTGTCGTTGCTTTATACCTTCCAGCTAATAAGAAAGCTCAAAGAAAATGTAAAACGACTTTGGATTGCTATTAAATGTGATTTATACCTAATATCTGTCGTGCGCAAAATTGGGAATGATATATAGTTTTTCTGTTATTGAACGTGGAAATGAGAAAATGGAATTGGTTACACACCGGAGCGAAAAGTGTAACGCAAACTGTTTATTTTTCTGTGTTCATTACTGCATTGAAGCTTTTAATAATGGATCTATCGGTTATGTTTTACTTATTTGATAAACCATTTTCCTAACGCAAACATTAGTCGCGTTTAAATTATCAGATCATTACATAAACTTTTAGTCCATCTGTGCTACAAAATGGCAGACAAAGGTCTATAATGACCTATAATTTAGTATAATATTCCCTAGATAATGGGCATGTTGATCTCCATTTGTGGTAATGATTTCAATTATTTAATAAAACAGTTCTAAATTTAGCTATATCTAATAAGTTACGGCAAGAATATAAAGAATAACAATATAACCTGAATTTTTTTAGTATCTTAAGATCCAACGAAATTCTATAATTATAACAAAAATACAGTATTTGTTCTACAGTCCCTACAATTAGTTCGCAGCTCTTACCTTCTATAATTTTGTTTAATGTCCATATTTATTTGCAATCTATACAAAGTACATTCAGCAAATTTTGTAATACACTTGACTTGTTGGAGAACGCTCAGTAACACACTCCAGTAACACTAGGCTTTTTAAGCTTTTTTGACTTCAGGATAATACTTACAAACTTTAACTTAAAATTAAGCTTATTAAATTTACAATCAAAATCTAGTGGGGAGATCGTTTGGCACTTGTGTTGGTAACCTTCTGTTATTAATAGGTCGGTTCATTAGATTCACTACTGAATCATTTGGATGTGCTGTCACGCCTTTAATCTTTACTATATACAAAAATTGGTTGAATTACAAAAACAACCTCATCACTCCGCCACTGTTTAGGTAGATTACACATTGACAGATGCCAGATTCCCGGAAACCCAATCGAAGAAGGAGTAGGTTCAAAACAAATAATTAATAGGCGCCACCGACTTATAATTTTCTAGCATCGTCCGAGGTGGTAAATGAGAAGTCGGACCCCAAGAAAAATAATCACCTACCTTTATTTTAGGTACATCTATCCTTTACGTAGACTTAAATCCAGATACTTCGTCGTAAAACAAAAGACAAGTTGCAACCAAATCTCTGTTTACTTAATAAACCAACAACACCCATTCACAGTCCTAAAATTTCTATGCAAGAACAATGATTTAAAATAAAAGTAGAAGTCCCAATTTTACGTTACTTTGCCGGAATATAACGAAAATTAACTTGGCAACACTCAAACAATTTTTAGGACCTTTATTGCGCTACCCAACCATATTCTAGAAATTTTTAGCGCATTCCGTAACTTCGAAGGCCTTCGCGTCACGAATACATGCTGATGAACGATCAAAATCTATCGTCAAGGCGTGAACTCTTACAAACGCAATATCAACCCACTATTGGAGTACCCTGTACATCTGCTTTACGTAAAATTGGAATATGGAATATTACAATAGTATTTCATATGTACACATAACCCCAATTAAATCCCAATGACACAATCCGTTGACCCCATTCAATAAATAAATTAATTCTTAAATAAACATAACGAAATCGTAAACAAGACAAGGTTATACAGTTTTTAAAAATGCACTTCTCTTGATCAATACGTAGCGGCAATCAGCTCGACCGTACACCAGACTCTGTATCGATAGACCCAGGTGTCCACTCGGTTCGGGAAAAACCCTCACAAGGTTACTCTGCGAGGACAGCGTATCAATTTGAACAATACATATAAATGTAGAGTTTTTCTACTGCGTCGTCTTAATTTCTGGAAGTCCCGCTGTACGAATTTTGCCTAATTAAATTTATCTGAGATTAGAATTAAGATTCTGGAAATTACGATAAAACAAAAATTTCTGGTTATAACCAACTCACCACTTGATGGACTCTGGCATAACACCAAACCAAATCTTCCTTACCGGAGTAAATTTTATATTGGAAATTAAATTCCTGGAGATTTGTTTCCCTTGAACTATGGGGAAAAGCTCCTGTGTGTAGTGAATCTCAAAGCGGAAAACTAATTCCCAATCGACAAACGATTTCAATAAATAATTCACTATTCACAATAAACGTCCGGTAAGGTTGACAACGTTTAACCCACTGACGTAGTTACGGAAAACTGTCTTTTAGAATCTCCTTCCCCCAAAATTTTAAACTCAAAACCGCGCAGCGTCGTCTTGACCTGAACGAACTTCGAAATATTAAAATTCCTAGATACGTAAAACGGGTTGTCTTCTGTTAGGCGCGGAAATCGTTACAGTGCACTGAGGCGAACATTATATTGTAAACTGTATCGGCGAATTTCTTCCTTGACAGTTGGTGTTTGAAGGTCCCTTCCAATATAGGTCTTTGGCATGAACCATGGTGCATCTACTATCATTCGTGCTACAGGTTCTAAATTCGACGTGGAAGCTGTGCCCCAGATCTGGATGCCATAAGTCCAAATTGGCTTTATTATTGCTTTATAGACCAGGAGTTTATTATCTAGGTTGAGTTGGAATTTACGTCCAAGTAACCAATACATTTTAGAGAGGATCATTCTAAGTTGTATACGCTTTGCGAAAATGTGCTTGCGCCAGGTAAGTTGGTGCATCCCAAGGTACTTCACTTCTTCTTTTTGAGGTAGTTGTCTGTGATTTATATGGTCAGGAGAACAAGTTTTCTTCGCGTGGTGAAGGTTACATGTACGGACTTGGCTGGTTTACTTTTATTCTCCACTTCTTTAACCACTTTTCAATTGAGAGTGTATTTGTTTGTGGTTTCTGCGAGGCAATGATGGGATTACTTTCAGCCTCTAGGACTGCAGTGTCATCTGTAAAGGTTGCTGTTAATATTTCTGGTGTGTCGGTAGGTCTGCAGTGTACAGCAGGTACAATAGTGACCCAAGGACGCTGCCATGGGGTACTCCTGCGTTTAACTATAATTTAATAATTATTTTGTAAATATTTTTTATTTTCATAGAAACTCCAAAAAGGAAATGTTATAATCGGTAAACATCCAAATTAGGTTAGAATAAACAGTATTAGCTATGATCCATTGTTAAAATTCCAAATTCCTAAAGTAATTTGCATAATTACTTGTCATAATTCTAATTGCATCTGCGTTTATACGACAATTTTTTAAACAATATTTATACAGTGCCCAGCAGACACACAGACGATTCATTTAATGTTCTTGTACGACTCCTACAGAATTGAATCAGTCCTGGATACACACGCTACAATACTTAAACAACTGCTGCAACAAATTCTACAAATTCTCCGGCAACTTTAGAGAAACCCAGAAATGTTATGAACTCGTAATTTTTCTTCTGTTTCTTCTATGACAGGGCTGTCCCATTTCGTCAAAAGCCACCTGCAGGCCGACATATTTTGACACCTAGTCTTATTTAACATAACGAGAGACGTAAATAACATACATAACTAATATTACCCAAAAGACATCTGAAAGTTAATCTCTCAAACTACAAGGTCACAATTAGTCACCCAAAAGTTAACTTACAGCTTAACTATGCCACAAACCATAGAGCAACCTTAGGGCTTCCTGAAGGTTACTAAAAGCTTAACCACGAAAGATGTCCAGAAGCTAACCTTGAAAGTTATCTTTTGGGCATCTCCCCAACATACCCAAGTAACCATCATACCATCCCGAGAAGGTTGTCTTTGAAGGATAACGATGTTGTTCTTAGAGAACTCTAGGCATTTTTTTTTCTAAAACAAAACTTATGGAATTTATCAGAAAAATCCGAATATAGGTTTCTTAATTCCTGCTAATATATGACAAACTTGATACTGTTGTAAGAATCGACATGTAATGCCCACGGGCTAGAACTCGCAGTTTTAAGTATTGTATCCTAAGTTTTTAAACAGTCCCTACAGAATAATTACAATTCCTAGCGATAATTGCAATATCTTTTTTTTTCATTTAATTATACTAACCCCCCCCCCGGAACCACTTTCGCATTACTTCAAGGAGGTGCGGGTGTCCCTTAATACTAACCATTCATGCAACATGCAATCTAAACTTAACGAAGTGAAATACGGTTGCCTCAGCCGGGGTTCGAACACGCTGCCGATCGGCCGCATTTCACTGCGACTTCGAGTAACAACGCGTACCCGCACTGCTCCACCGAGGTCCCTTCCTATTATTAATATCTAAAACATTTACATTATTCACAAATAGTTATAGTTTCCAAATAATTTTTATGTGTTCTATATATTTTCGATATTGATTAAGTAATTGTTATGAAAACCCCCTAAGACAGGGTTCACAATATTCAGAATCTTAAACAAATCCTAAAAAATTTACGAAATCCTAAACCAATACCAGAATTCAAAAAAGTAGTTGGATGGTTAGTAAATATTTCCAATTATTCGTATGAGTTTTCCAAACAATACCCATACAATACTCACAAGGTAAATGTCCTAGTATTAGGCATTTATTTCAAAATTCTAAGAATTAGTATGGAACTCAACAAACATGTATTCTCTCTATGTTAAATTCCTCGCATAGGGGAGTTGCGATTTGCATGCTATGTTCTTATCTTTCGGATATGTTTACGTTTCGCCATTCTTTTCTCTTCTTCGCTATTCTCGTACACTCATTTAAATATTGGATCGTTAGCTTCTTTATTTAGTTCGTCTATTTTTGTCGCGCTCCTTCTACTTTAGTTGTATTTTTATTTTTTAAGGGTTATCCGCATCTCATCTTGTAATTTGCCCATGGTGTTTTAAAACGTTCCGATTTATTATTTTCTATAACCGATCAGGAACTTGCTTTTTATCTTTTGCTGATTGGTAGGTGCGGTGCTACTCCTTCTCCAACATCATAATTCATACGAATATATTCTTTTTTTCATCCTTATCTTGATAGTTCAGGTCTTTTCTTCATCAGTGGAAATTGAGAAAACCAAGGTTTCCAGCCTTATTTAAGTTTCTTTGGTGATATTTTGGTTTTTCAAAGTTTTCCGAAACTTGTTCATGGAACATCTTCCCATTCCAAATCGCCTTCTAATTTATTTGTCATATCTACCTGTGTTGGCGACCATAAATTCCAGATATGTATGAAATTATCGATGACTTCTGCTTCGACTATAAGCTCATAGTTTGCCGAGGGATTTTCTGGACTTGGTTTTGGAATGCATTATTAGAAACAACAATTACTACAATATTTAAATAATTTCAATAACTTCGACAATTGCTGAAAAGTCATGACATAATGTCCATTCCCACAATCGTTACATAAGTAGTTAGAAATTTTTCCCACCATCCTCACCTTTCCCAAATAATTCCTATGATCAATAAGCAATTCCTATAATTCTCACGTAATTCATATATCTCAATATAGATCTTGCAATATTAGGCATTTACTTCAAATTTCTTAAACAGTTCCTAGAAGATATTTTTAAAATTTTCACAAAATAATTTAGAAAGTGCTTAAATAATTCCCATAGTTCCTAAAATACTTTAGTATTATTATTATTATTATTATTTTATTTAATTAAATATTTAATTTTTATTTAATTGTTCGATATCTAAGACATCATAGTATTTTTTTGGACACCAAAGACATTATAAAAATTAGAAACCCCTTACCATTTGATATTTAGAACACCCTAATAGGTATTTACGTAACTAGGTTGCCATCTTCAGTAGAAACTGAATTTGTACTATCTAAAATAACTTTGGCTGAAAAATACCTTGGTAGATACGTTATTCGCAAAGCCAACAGTGGAACTGTAATGTTAATCTAACAAACAAAGGCGAAGGCGATTAATAGATTATTTTTAACAAATAAACTAAATCTGAGTCAGGCGCTGGCTTACTATCTGGATTTAAAAAATTCCTTTTATTTTTAAAGATGTGAACGCTCTTACAGCAATGTAGTTGTTTCGTTGAAGACACTTCCTTTAATAGTTTTAGATTTTTGAAGTGTATACTTTACCCTGTCTCGTGAAAATGATGGACACTTGATTTATCAAACCTATGATTTGTGAAGTAAGGTACACTTTCTTTAAACTTAATGTTAATATTACGTTCAGTTTGTCCAATGTATTTTTAAATACACTGAGAACAGTTAATTTCGTAGACCCCCACTTTGACTTTATCTTTAGGGTTTCCTAACAAGTTGTGAATGTTGTTATTTAAACAAAATACAATTATGGAATTAAATTGTTTGCATATTTTATCAGGGCCTTTGGTTAAGAAATGGAACAAAATTTTGATTAAAGTAATCTTAATTTACGTTTCCTGATTAAATTATCGATAATTTCTAACGAGAAACCATTGTAGGAACCAATATATTTGCCATATCAAGTAATGCCCACTATATTTATGAGACAAGGTACGGTTTGAAATAAGAAGATCTAAAATTGCTAAAAACAATTGTTTTCAGTAGAATAACTAAATTGTTATCAGAGCATTCACATCTTCAAAATTAGGGTGCGATCTTTTAAATCTAGATAATAAGCCAATAATTAACTCAGATTTAATTCATTTGTGGAAAATAATACCTTAATCGATTAACCTTAACGAACCCTAACAGGGATTTAGCCTTTGTTTGTTAGTAGATTGGCATTGGATATCCATTTTTGACTTGTAGAAGAACTCTTCTTCAGAAGTATTTATCAGCTTAAGTTACTTTAGATAGTCCAAATTTACAATTATCTACTGAGGATAGCTTGATTATCGAAATATGAATTTAGGTTTTATAGGTAATATGGTGGCGGTAAGGGTTTTTTTAAAGTATATTTGAACCACGATCTTCAATCAATCCTATTAATAAGGGTTCTGCATTGGCACTACTACAAGTGATTTGTTCACACAATTCAAGAATCAAAGGGCAAAGCAGCAAGATAATTCCCGACATATAAGATATGATATGCGCAATGTTCAGAGTTTCTGGATGTGTTTAAATTTTTCCTAGTGGCCTCTAAATTCTGTCCAAACAAGTATTTATAACATAATCTATAATTATCTCTTACTCTTAATTTTAGCATCCTATATCAGTGAAAAGTTTAATTGGTTTATTAGTAGATTCCAAAAATAAACCATTAATTAAACTGTGTTCAAGGTAAAGCTTTCGGTGGTATTACACAGGTTTCGAAGAGTGAGAAATGTATAGAATAACCCTGCAAAGGAAATCAATTTCGTCTGCTGTGCTATTTCATTTGAACAATGTTATACACAAACGCTACCCTGGAAAATTTAATTTAAAAATGTTCTGCGTGTATCAGTGTTTAGCACGTATTACGTGATGCAGGAAACTTGTGTGGGAGAAACATGTGCGTTCCATTGATTACAGGCAATATGGTCTATGTGGGAGAAGCGAAACCGCATAAAATTTTACTTCTACTGAAATCTGCTAACGTGAACAGACGCCACAGTTTCATTTTACATTAACTCCCCTTTTTAAATTGCATTAGGTACTAGAATAGTTTTTGTTATTGAACAATGAAGGATAATTTTCAGATTTATTTCGTTTTCCAATACGGTGTTCCAGTTTTCCGCAGAAATGTAAAAACGTATTTCTGATAGTCAGCTTTACAACAGCAGTTATTTTAAGATTTGCTAATTAGATACGACAGAGTTCGATTTCTTTAAGCTATGTATTTAGATCATTTTCTTTCATGATTTCCATTTCGTTTGTTGTCAACGGCTGCTATTTTTCATAATTAATTATACTCGACTTATGTTTTCCTTCGTTAGTTATGTATTTAGAATTCCCTGAATGGGTAATAGATAAAGTATATTATATTACGCTTCGTTTGAGCGTCATAGGAGTTGTAATTAAGATTAGTTTTAAGTTAAGTTCTCAGTTCTGTTCTGAGATCCTCTTCACAAACATTGCTCCGACATAATTGTACTTTTTAAAATAAATCTTGTTTTTAAAAAGCCTTTTTGTCGTTAACAAAATAAAACTGGCGCAGTCGTACGGATTTAGGCCGTTTATTCAAAATCAATAAACGTGTGTTTCAACGCTTAAGCCTAAATTAAGAACCATTAACATCGTCGCAAATCTCGTATTCCAATTGTAACCTGGAGAACAAGCATCGTCGAAGGGTCACGAGAAGTATACCAGCCTAGTGACAAAGCCGTTCCGTCTTGTACCAAAAAACCAACCCGGAAGGAAGCATTTCCGAACATTGAAAACGCTGACTTCCACCCAGGAACCAAACACCGCTACGCTGAAGGACGAACAACCTGAGGTCGTACACCACTGGTTCCCGGAGCTGATTATCGCAATCAACCCACGTCAAGCACGCCACAGCAGCTGATATGCTACATATGTGAGTCTCAAGTGTCTTTAGTTTTATGTGAAATTGAAATTTAAATATATTATATTAATAAATACTAACGTAGAATAATATTTTAATTGTAAGAGCATTTAATTACTCAAAACGTTCAACTATCCTAATTTCCTCAGGAGGAGATAGGCCATTGTGCGATTTGACAATTAACAATTGCATTTTAGTAAATAAGTTCACGAAGAACGCTCGTAAGCGAGACATCTGGTGTATCGAATAGCGAATACTTAATTACCAGACTACTAGTGTTCTTTGGGTAGGACCCCTGAAATAGGCCATTACTAACATAACTAGACAAAATTAAATAAAAGTTAAAAAGTGCGTCATTTCACGCCGCGTTTATTCCAATTAATACGCTGGATTCAGACATCGACGAATTAATAAATCTTTTCGGAAACCTACTAACAAATTTGGAAATGGCAAATCCACCACAACCCGAATTCGCTGGATATCCACCAGGATTCCATACATCCCTCTTAAACGAAATACCAAAATTCGAAGGAAATCCTTCCGAATTATCAGAATATATAAGAGCTGTAGAAGACATCTTCTTACAGTTTTGGCAAAAAGAAAACCCAACAGCATATATTAACAAGCTTTTACTTTCTGCTGCAAGAAATCGACTTAAAGGTGCTGCTTTAGAAGTAGTGACCGGACAACAAATACATTCATGGGATGCTCTTAAAGCGATCCTTGTAGAAAATTTCGGTGACCAGAGATCCGAGTTAAATTTAAAAATCGACATATCCCGGCTTAGACAACATGTTAGAGAATCCCCAATTGATTATTTTAATAGATGTAGATCACTACTAGCAATATTAAATTCTAAAATTTCCCTTGGCAATGAACATCAAGCAATAAAAAATTATAAATTGACCGAAGCTAAAAATTTAACACTTACAGCTTATACTAGCGGATTAAATGAACCATTAGGCTCATTCATCAGGAGCCGTGCCCCTCAAACTTTAGAAAGTGCTTTAAGTTATATTAAAGAAGAATTGGACATAAGATATTTTCAAAATTTAAATGCTAGAGCCCCACAACAACAATTAAAACAAAATCCAATCCAAACTCACAATAAACTACAGCCTAATTACCAAATACAACAAAGTCCCAATCATTATCAACAAAAACCCTATTTTCAACAAAATCAGCCCCAATTTAGAAATTATCAGCCACCCGTTTACAAATTAAATCCAAATATTCCCCCACAGAAATTCCCAGGATTTCAACCAAATTATGGCAAACCTGGCCAAAACGTTTTTAAACCACAAAAGAATTTCCAGCCCACGTACAAACCCGAACCTATGGATGCATCTACAATAAAAAAACGCCCTGCTTCTCAGCAATTAGCGAGACAAGGTCCCGCACCTCCAAGACCAAATTTCCAAAACAATTCAAGACCCAATTTCCAAAATAATTTTAGACCAAATAACTTTTTTCAGCAACAAAATCAAGCGCAAAATTTGCATTATCAAGAATTAAATCACTACGACGAATTAAATGAATTTTACCAACATAAATTAGAATTCCCTAGTAACGAATACGAAAACTCTGGCTATGAATACCCTGAACAATTAGAATGCCCCGATTACCCTCATACTAACAACGACAGCCTCGAAAATGATGGCTCAGAACCCACCAATCAAAATGACTACGAGTGCGAAAATTTTCATTAAGAGCCTCGGAAAACATAGAAAGCTTCAGTATCAACGCAAAATCTAACCTTCCCTATATTTTAATACCCAATACTGGCGACAAATTACTAATAGACACCGGCAGTTCAAAAACAATTATTTCCCCCGAATTTGTACAAAGACATTTTCCAAACTCAATTTACCCATACAATTTTGAAATAATTACGTCACACGGAACCACTAAACATAACTTTGTAGCCGACTTACCTATTCAAAATCTTTTTAACGAACAAGGTACTCATACCTGTTATTTATTTAATTTCCACCAAGAATATGTTGGACTTATTGGTTCCGACTTACTTTCAAAATTACCCGCATCAATAGATTATAAATGGATGCATATCCAAACGGAAAAAACCACCGTACCATTCTTTTATAACCCCTCGAAAACCCTACAAGAAATTCAAAAACGAAATGAGTGCAATTTTTCAAAATTAAAATCAAATCGAAATCCATTGAAATCAATAAAAATACCCCCACGTACAGAGTTATTTACAACATTACCTGCAGCTGGCACCAATGGAACAAAATTAGCCCCAAAATTAAAATTTAATGATAATGTTAAAATGCCTTCAGCATTAGTTAAACTCCACAATAACTGGTTCCAAACTAGCCTCATAAACATCTCAGAAGAAACTCAAGAAATAAACATTTATAGCCCCCTATTTCTGGACGAATATGAAACAAATATCAAAAATCAATCAGTACAGATCAACAATTTTAACATTAATAACAGTAACCAAAATATTAAACAAATTTTAAACGAAAACTTAAAATATAACCTACGAATCGATCACCTCAATGACGAAGAAAAAACACTCTTAACCAACTTATGCTATCAGTACAAGGATATATTTTATTCCCCGGACATTCCCTTATCTGCCACTAATTTGACGAAACATCATATTAGGACTAAAACTGACGTACCCATATTCACTAAAACTTACCGCTACCCACACGTCCATAGAGACGAAGTAAAAAGACAGATAACCAAAATGTTGAATGAACAAATAATCGAACCATCAGAATCGCCATACAATTTTCCCATCTGGGTGGTCCCAAAGAAG
>JABXWE010019014.1:0-20148 GCA_014611495.1 Limonius californicus
GAGAACCTGAATATCAAAGATGATATATTGAAATACTAAACGAAAAATTTAGAGAAGCAAAAAATACAAACGGAGTAGAAGAAAAATGGGAAAAGTTTAAAAATAATATATTATATGCTGCTATGGAAAACTGCGGTAAGAGGCAAATAGTAAATAAAAACATGAAAAATACAATGGTGATACTTAAGTACAAAAAAAGACAGAAGACTACGAAAAATACAAAGAAAAGAGAACAGAGGTGAAAGAGGAGATCAAAAATGCAAAAAAAAAGAGTCATGGATAAAATTTGGGGAACAGATGACAGAAAACTTTAAAGACAACCAAAAACTATTTTATGCAACATTAAAACAACTTAAGCAGAAAAAGGAATTTAATATGATGAACATAAAGAGAAAGGACGGAAACATAATAACAGAAGATCAAATAATGGAAAGATGGAGACAGCATTTCGAAGAACCAACAAAAGCAGAAATCAACATAACAGATGACCAAGAAGAGTTAAACGAAAGGGAAGTAATTGAATAAATCCAAGAGAAAGAAGTTAGGGAGGCCATACAGAAGATAAATCTAGGAAAAGCAGCAGGAAGGGACAAAATAACACCGGAGATGATAAAGTATGTGGGAAAAGAAGGAATAACCAAATTAACAGAGTTGCTAAACGAAATAATGAAGACTACGGTAATACCAAGAGAATGGAGTGTAGGAATCATACTTCCCATACATAAGAAAGGAGACAAAAGAGTATGCGATAATTACAGAGGGATAACGTTAATGAACGTCTTCGCGAAAGTATAAAAGAATAATCCAGAAAAGAATAAGGAATAGGATAGAAAATACAATAGAGGAGACCCAATGTGGTTTTAGGAAGGGGAGAAGCACCCAAAATTTAATATTTACCATCAGACAAGTCAGTGAAAAACTTATTAAGAAAGGAAGAGATATACATATGTGCTTCATAGATCTTGAAAAGGCCTTTGACAGGATCCACAGAGAACAAATATGGACAACACTAGAAAAAAGAAAGATAGATAAAAGAACGATAGAAATATTAAAATCAATGTATAGAAATAACATAAATATAGTAAAGACGAATAATGAAGAGTCAAGAGAGTTTGCAACAGAGATTGGGAGTAAAGCAGGGATGTGTGTTGAGCCCCCTTCTGTTTACAATAGTGCTAGATGAAGCAATTAAAAACGCTAAGAAAAAGATGAAGACATTAAAATTGGGATATTGGCAAATGGAACAAACAGAAATAAACGAACTTATGTTGGCAGATGACATGGCTATAGTGACCGACTCTGAAAAGAACTTACAACATAACCTGGAGGTGCTAGAAATAGAATTAGAGAAAATAAACATGAAAATAAACATAGGGAAAACACAAAGTATGGTAGTGTCGAATGAGAATAAAACACATAGCATATAAAGAAGTAGTAAGACCGACAATAAAAACATATATCATGACTAAATGCAATGGAGATTTCGGCGGTTTCTAAGCCGGATAGAAAATAAAACGAAAAGAGATAAGATAAGAAATGATACATACAGACAAAACCTACAGATGGAGCCCGTAACTGAGAAAATAGTGGAAGGACAATTAAGGTGGTTCGGGCATGGGTGCCGCATGCCAAGGGACAGAATAACAAAAATAGTGTTTGAAACGCGACCCAGAAAACATGGGAAGAGGGAATACGAGAGGCAGCAGCGAGCAAGGGAATAAGATGGGAAGGAATAAAACAAGTGGCCCAGGATAGGAAATTATGGAAAGAAAAGTACAGAACGGCATCGACATAACAAACTCAACTCCACCCGCCGTACACCTAACGGTAGAAAGGCAGAGGATTAAGTAAGTAAGTAAAGTAAGTTTTCCTGGACGTTTCCGTCTTATTGCTTGATGAAGCTTGTTTAAGCTTTCGTTGTACAGATTTGCATTGACATTTACCTCCTTAAACTCTATCAACGTGGGTCCTTCATGGTCGAAAAAAAAATGTTGCCATCACCTTGCCTGCAGAAGGTTGTGCTTTAAACTTGTTCGGTGGTGGTGAACTTCAATGTTTCCACTGCATCGACGATTACTTACTCGTAGTAAAGGCACCAAGTTTCGTCACCAACAACTATTGACAGAAGAAAGTCATCATCATTTTCCTTAAAACAGGATTTAAAAATATCTCGCTTTTTGGAAAATTACTTTTACTCAAGGTACGGCATACGTGTTAATTCGCGGTTGTTGTAATCATCATCATCATCATCTGACATGGAGCTGACTCGAGGGTCAATCCTAAATTACGCCAGGCCCACCCCATGCCAGTAGGTGGGTAGGGATTTAATGGATAGGGTGGGATCGGGTGGGGTATTGCGCAACGTTAGTATGTCTGCAATGCATACCGCAAGACACCGCTGCTGCAACATCAGGTAGTTAGTAAGCTACGCATCAATGGGGTTTTGAGTAAGTAACCGAGACCGTAATGCATTTGAGTCTAATAACTTTGGTATCAAAGTTTCACATTGTTCTTATTTCACAGCTATCTATTGTTCTACGGTTATAGATTGCTCCGATCTACTTTCCTAATGACTAATTAACTACTTAATATTTACCGCACTGATTACAACTATTTTACCACTTAGTTGGAGGTTCGAATCTGGGCTGTACTTCCTTCTTTTCCCTAACCTTCCCCTCTGCAGTTGACCGCTACATATCCATCGTTTTCTTTCCCACTGGTGCATGTTTCGTTTCTTCTCCTTTGTTTTCCCCTTCCTCACTCTCTTTCTTCTTCTTCTTCTCCGTTAACCTGTTCTTCTTCAGTTGATTCTTGATCGGATTCTTCCATTAGTTCGTAGATTCTTCTTGCCTCTCCTCGGATATCCTCTTTTCTTCGTACCCATTCCTCCCATGTCTGTTTAGGAATGCCGGTGTTTTGGATGTCCCTCTCCAATGATGTATTTCACGTGTAGCATGGTCTTCCGATCTTCTTTTCTTCTGTTTGCTTGGCATACGCTTGCTGTAGAGGTGCTTAGCAGGTCTTCTTAGGATATGTGCCCAGTATTTGATTCTTGCTGTGGTAAGCCGTTTCGTTATTGTTTTCCCTTCTAGAATTTCTTGTGCCGTCGAAATTTTTTATTCCCCTGCCTGCCTCCTAGTGTATTTCTATTGACGCCTTTAGTATTTCTGCTGCTGCTACTATTAATTCGGCTCCTCCCCAGAACCCTTCTTCCCCTAGGTCTTCTAAGTAGGATTCCACTTGTAGTGTCGGACCGTAGGTATGTGCTAGATGATCGTAGCGTGGGGCCAGGCTTCTTACATTTTCCTCCAGTTGTAATTGGAAATTTTGTGTATTTTCTCTGATGTATGCCACGATCTTTTTCCTTAAATTGAAAGCTTCCTGTTTGAGCCGTTCCCGCGTTGCTGTGTCCCCCGTGTTTAGATCTGATATAGAGGTGAATAAACAGTTCCCATCTCCTGGGATCTTCCGCACTGTCAGTTCGTGTCTGTCCGTAAATACTGTTTCCTGTTCCATGGCCGGTATTGTGTTTCCTACTTTTGAGAATTGCCGTTGGTTTTCTGTTGTGTATGTTTTTCCCACCTTCTCTAATTTCCAGTTCCACTTGGCCACCACCCGTAATGTTAGACCTAAAATACTCCTAAAATACTCTACTTACCGGTAACTGTGCAAAATTTTTTTTCCTAATCACAATAATGCTAAATGCGGCTATTTGCAGTCTCTGATTTGTCTTCCCGGATCTGCGCACTAAATTAAATTAAATTAAATTAACGGAGATTAAGTTAATTCAAGTTAAATGAGATTAAAGTTGACAAATCGTTTGTCACTTTTAGATGTTACAAATGCCTAGACCTAAAATGTCCCTAATATATTCTACTTTACTGTTAACTGTGAAATATTCTGAATTTTTTGCTTTAACCTCGATTGTTATCTAATTATACTACTAGCTCTTCTTACAGAAATTGTTTACAGGTTTGAACATTAAGTGTAGGTGGAAATACATTGGTCTAATCAAGTAATTATCAATAATGCCGTCCCAAACATTATAGGAATATGTTTGTTGATGCCTAGCAGATGTTATTGAATGTTGATTAACGTCAGTCCATTGATGATTATTATGAGTATTTGTTGTTTAATTTTTTGAAAAATTTGCTTTATCGGTAAAAAGGACGCTGCATGAAAATTCGAGTCATTGCATTGTTTTAAAAACTGCCGACAGAATTGCAACCTCTGTAGAAAATCAGCATCTCATAGAGGCACTACATGAAATGGATACAATAATTGTTCGTGAAGAATGTTCCAAACAGTTTGATGTGAATAATCAACATCAATAGTAATCCGTCTTGTACTACATAGTACTAGATTCAGCCACAAGAATATCTTCTTTTACAGCAATACACTATGGATTGTTCGGTTGACACCACAATCTACAGAAAATATAATATAGGTTCAGGTCTCGCCAAGATGACAATGCGTGATCACCAAAGACGCTTCAGCTGGGTACTACTCTGCTGGACGTGTTTTGCGGTAAAGTCGGACAGCTTAATTCGGATTTCCGTTTGCTTGTCTATAGGTAAAATGCATATCTCTCATTTCTGCATTAGTGTAATTATGCATAATAAAGGAGTTATACCAAAAATTACAAATGTACTTAATCTAATTTCACTTATTATACTATGAAATAATCAAGACATACTGCTGTTACGAAGTACTTAAAGAGCATTTTCACATTTTATCGCTTTTTAAAGTTGATGTGTGTTAATTCGCGGTTGTTGTATTGTTAATTAATTAATACCCTTTAATTCTCATTTACCCAACTGATGCCATAGAAATGCATTAATTTGATTAATAACTGTAGGCTTCGGCAAGGATGAAACAAATAGGTATGGCGAAGGTTATTGTTCATGGAGACGCTACTTAAGCTAAATTGTTGCAAATTTATGAGATTAAATTGCAAGTCCGGTATGTTGAACTTTAAGCCGAAATCCCGAATTCATGATCTGCACACATCAATTAATTGGCGTGATTTAGCGCAATTTTATGTACATGAGTCAGAAAAGCGCAGAAACCGAGGCCAGAGAAATTATTATTAATGTCCTCTTTCCAAATTCGGCTGAAGCAACGTTTGCGTGTATCAATAAATCAGGGAAAATCGACGGAAATTCAACCGTTCGAGATAACGCAATATTCTAGAAAACTAAACGATTCGAATATTTCTTAGAAAGTGATTGAAATCCTACACTTTTAATCGAATCCAAATCACTGTAGCCCATCCCTGTCGTGAGTACTCAGAATACTCCAAATTGGAATTCATAACGCTCATTAAGCGTAACTAGCTTAGATTAGAAAACACTTAAATGTCAACAGGGAGTGTTGTTGAAATAGTTATTAAATTACATATTGGCGATTAAAACGTGCTCTTGCGCCCGGAATAAATGGATCAATGGATCGAGGATGATGCTACCTTACGAAAAATCAATTTAAAACTCGTTTCTGCTACTTGAAGGCAACTCAAAGGCGGTGTAACTAATTCCACTTCGTCGTTGCACAATCGTTGATGGCAACATGTATCTGACACTCATCATTTATCATTAATTATGAGAAACAAAAACTGGAAAAGGGGGGCGGCCACATCCGTATATAAAAGAAACAAATTTGTATCAAAGCCATTAATGAATCGGTTGCTTCACGCAATGCTGCTGTTAAATGACTCCAATTTAAAATTGTCTAATTGGATTTACTAAATTGGGTAAATTATGGATGCAGTTTATTATATTCAGTCTGGTCGTATATTTTTATTAAGGTGAATTTGTTACCCACGTAACCTGTGTTCCGGCTTTAATTAATTATTGTTTGCATAAATGATTTTATAAATCCAAATTTATAGGTTCAATTACCATATACAAATGATTGAATTTACGAAACTTAGTAATCTTCCTTCCTATGCCTATGTTGCTCGTTTAAAGTGTCACAGATATAGCGGACTTACAATTTAACGTGGGCTCCAAACCACGGAAAGTGTACACACTTTTATCCCAGGGAATTTTTATTAATCTCCAGCCCACAGTCGCCTCATTATCTATATATATATATATATATATATATATATATAGGGTGACATAATTTTTTGATTACTGTGCATAACCTAAAATTATTGCTAAAATGCAAGGTGTTTTGTTCTAGTGGGACAATAGACAACTTTTTTATTTTAAATGGAATATCCTGTATATTATTACAATTTTTGATGTCTTATTTTTTTATCTTTACAAAGATATAGAGTTTTAGATATCTACCGTTAATGGTTTCGGTAATAATTAAAATTTTTTTAAATTGAGGGTCTGTTTTTAACAATTGTTGATTGTTGATTGTTGATTTGAAAGAGCGACATCTAGGACGCGGTTTTCCAAGCATCTTTAAGCACTGCAGCCATCATTGGTTTATTGTACACCCTAAGTAACTAACTACACGAACGCATTGTTAGATGGGTGCCGCATAGTTTATAATTTAAATATCTTATAATACAGGATATTCCTAATGTACAACCACATTTAATAAAATTCAGCTCCTAATATGTCGTTTTTTTAATAGAACGCCATGTATATTTTTACATTTTTGTGCTTGTCGTTCAATGATCTATAGCCGGTGTGCGGTTTTATACGACTTGCCTTTTTCGTTTTGAAAATATTCATCATCATCATCATCATCATCATCTGATATGGAGCTGACTCGAGGGTCGATCCTGGATACGCCAAGCCCACTCCATGCCAATGGGTGGGTAGGAATTTACGGGATAAGGTGGGATCGGGTGGGGCATTGCAGAACGTTAGCATGTCTGCAATGTATACCGCAAGACACCGCTGCTGCAACACCGGGTAGTTAGTAAACTACGCATCAATGGGGTTGTTGAGTACGTAGCCGAAACCGTTATGCGTTTGAGCCTAATAAACTTTGGTTTCAAAGTTTCACATTGTTCTTATTTCACATCTATCTATTGGTCTAAGGTTACTGATTGCACATCTCTTAGTTTCCTAATAACTAATAACCTACTTAATAGTTACTCCCAAACTTATTTAAACTGCCCGTTATGCGATTGTGCGTTTGGCCCCAATCAACTTTGGTATCGAAGGTTCACAGTGTTCTTATTTCACATCTATGTAGTGTTCTAAGGTTACTTGATCGTATTTCACATCCATGTTTTGTTCCAAGATTACTGATTGCACATCTCAATGTTTCCCAATAACTAACAACCCACTTAATATTCACTTAATATTCGCTCCCAAACCCATTCACACTGTCCGCTTTGCGACCATGCCCCCGACCCCAAGAAACCCCGGTATCAAAGTTTCACCCTGCTCGCTTCTCCCATCTGGCCATTGTTCTAAGGTAACAGACTGTTCCCCTCCGTGTGTCCCAATGACCAACCAACCACGTAATACTCGCCGCACTGATTACCACTGCCCTGCCACTCATTTGGAAGGTCGACTCTGGATTGTACCTCCTTCATTTCCCCAGCCCTCCCCCTGCCGTTGACAGCCAGATAGCCAGCGTCCTCCTTCCCACCGGCATCTGCTTCGCTTCCTCTCCTCCGCCCTCCCCCTCCTACTGCCTCCCCCTGCTCGCCATCCTGTCCTTCCCCAGTCGACTCCTGAGCGGACTCCTCAGCCAGCACGCACATTCCTCCCACCTCTCTTCGGACATCCCCCCTCTCGCGCCCAGACCTCCCATGTCTCCCCAGGCATGCCGGCACCCTGCATATCCTCCCCCAATGATGTACTCCACGCGCAGCACAGTCCTCCGATCTGCATCTCCTCTGCTCGCATGGCGGCTGTAGGGGATGGCCGGCCGGTCCTCCTAGAATATGCGTCCAGCGTCCACCTCTTGATGCAGCGAGCCGCCCAACACAGCAAACACATATCCGATCCCCATCACATAAACATCCAATACAAATCCCAGCAGCACGCTTACATGCTTGACCAATCAAAACATTGCTCAGTAATTAATCAATTAAGCAAGTAATTAGTTAATTAAAGGCGAGCAAGATCTATGAAATTAATCTGCGTTAGGGAGATTAAAGTGTCAAAGCGCGTCCTTCCCTTTTTCTAGTTTTCTATTAGACTACCAGTGCTACCAACTACTGCTAAAGACTACAGGGCTACAATGGCTACTTAGGCCTGCGACACTTAGCTTTTAACTGGGTCCCTCAGTGTTGTTGTTGCCTGTGTCGATCGCCGTTCCCTCCCCTTTTTGATATAGCACCTTGCAGAGGCGGCAATGGCTCCCCTCTCCTCCGTTCCCGGGTGGACACCCTCGCACTTTCACCGTATTGTTTGCGCCCAAAATTGTCTTGTTTTAAGTCTCCATAAGCACTTTGGCTCGAAGCGCTCTGCGAGCACTCCCGTTCCCACGTTGTTATTATTAAAGCAAAACTAAATAACCTGTATTTAGGTATTTTTGTTTAAATTAAGATGAAGGGTTGGTTTCGTACAACAGGTGAAGAAATCCAGTAAATAATACACACATTCGTACCCGATCACGCCGCCCTCGCAATCCCATTCCAAAGCTACTTGGACATTAAGTACTGTAAAATTTTTTAAATTTAAGTTTTTCGAGCGCTTGTCCGCGCGTGTAGCAAATCAAACGCTGCCAATTCCCTAAACGAACGCGGAGCCCCGACAGACGCGTGCACTTCGTACGGGACCCCGAACCGAACTCCGTTTTTCGTTTTGAAAATATTCAGAAAATATTACAAAGCTAATTAAAAAAAACAGAAAAGTTTTGTAATAAAATGTAATTCTATTTTGTTTTCGTTCTAAATGATATATTAATGTATATAGGGTTTTATAAAAGTTGAGGTATTTACTGACATTTTAAACTACAAATATTTAGGGGCATCGGTGGAGCAGTGTGAATATGCGCTGTCACTCGAGATCACAGTGAAATGCGGCCGATCTGCCGCGTGTCCAAACCCTGGTAGAGGCAACCGTATTTCACTTAGTTAAGTTTAGGGCGCATGCCGCATGAATGGTTAGAATGTATGGGACGCCCGCACCCCCCGAAGTAATGCGAAAGCGGTTTCTGGGGCGGAAGACGGTAGTATGAATGAATGAAAAAAAATACAAATATTTGTATGTTTCACCGCGCTTTTTAGAATTGAAACGAAATTAAACAAAAAAGCAACGCATCATCAGGCTTTACATTTTTATTGTGTTATTGGTTGTTTGGTTACAAATTCAGCTATTCAAGTGTGTCTATAATGAATTTTTCAGAAAATGAAATTGTTAATATGGTATGAAATTGGGAAAGTGCCAAAGAAATTGTTTATTAGCTTCCAGAGTTTACGCTGAACATTTGCCAGACCGAAAACATCTCAGCGTGTTGGCTTGTGTGTTGGAATGTGAATTGTCACAACTTGATCATAAGAAATTAAGTAAAACATGGATTTGCTTAATGAGGAAAGTTAAATTGATTCAAAGCCGCTAATTAACAATGAATTAACTCCGCCATGGACGGTCCGAAGCCCGGCTGAGAAAGGAGGAGGGTGGTGCGTAATGGACTAGCAACCTTACAACATAAAACCTAAATCGCTAAAGAATCTTCTCCAAGCCTCGGACCTAGGACGCATCAAACGATGACGAGCAAGGCAAAGACAATGGACACGAGGAAGGTTAAATACATAGGATGCTGGAGAATGTACGAAGTAAGCAAGTCATACCAAGTAGCAGAAGAAATGGTTAAAAATAATATAATAATATTGGGTCTAAGTGAAAGCAGATGGAATAGATGTGGGAAAACCAAGCTACAAAATGGCAAGACCATCATATACTCGGGAAAAATGCAAGAAGACGATATACATGAAAATGGAGTAACCTTTATGATAGGGAAAGAACCTGAAATGGCCTTAATAGAGTGGGAAGGGATATCGGACAGGATAATAACGGTGAGATTTAAACCTATCCATAATTATGTGTATGCGCCAACCAATGAAACAGAACAAGAAATAAAAGAAGAATTTTATGAGCAGCTACAGTCAACATATGATAAAATACAAAGCAAACACGAAAAGGACATAATAATAGTAATGGGAGACATGAATGTTAAAATAGGATCATCTAATATAGGAAGAGGGGCTGTGATGGGGAAAGAAGCACTGGGCACAATTAGTGAAAATGGGGAAATGTTTGCAGACTTCTGTACCCAAAACAGCTTAATGATAGGAGGCAGCGTGTTCCTCCATAAAAGAATACATAAAGCAACATGGACGTCACCTGATGGCGTAACGAAAAATCAAATAGATCATATCACAATAGATAACAAATGGAGACATTCCTTACTTGACGTACGAGCCATGAGAGGGGCAGATATAGGATCAGGTTACATGCTGGTGAGAGCGAAAATTAAAGTTAAATTAACCAGGTTAAAAAAACCAACAATGGATCAACGGGAAAGATATAGTGTGCAATGGCTGAAAGAAGATAGTGACTGTGGAAAAGAGTATAGGACAAAAATTGAGAGAGGCAGCCAGCACAATAACGAATACAGAAGAGAGTACTGTAGAAGAACTGTGGGAAACATATAAAGTTATATATAAACAAACGGCAAAGGATGTGATAGGGATTAAAAAAAAACAAACAAACCATGGCTGTCGAGGGAAACGTGGAAGAAAATAGAACAACTAAGACAAATAGAACACAAAATAGTAGAGAAAAAACATGAGGACAAAGAGCGGCTAAAACAAGAATGCCTAAGTAAAGATAAAGAAGTAAAAAGAAGCGCCAGGAGAGACAAAAGAGAATATCAAGAGGCAATTTTAATAGAAGCAGAGACAGTTGCTAGACAAAATGACCTAAGAACATTATACAAAACTACAAAGAAGCTGAGCGAAACCGAATCAATAAACACCGTACATGTGAAAAACAAGGAGGGCAAAACATTAAAAAATAAAAATAAGATAATCACAAGATGGCTAGAATACTTCAGCAAAGTGTACGCCCAGAAGGAGATAGAACAGGAGCTAGGAGAGGAAGAAATAAGAGAAGAGCTAAGCTTGCCAACAACAGAATTTACGCGTGGCGAAATAAACAATGCAGTTAAACAGTAAAAGGAGGAAAGGCAGCGGGGATCGATAATATCACGGCAGAGTTACTAAAAGCAGACACAGAAACTTATTTATACTAATGAACAAAATATGGAAAGAGGTCAAGCAAGGTAATGACAAGAATAATCTCGGAGAGAATGAAAGGAGAAATCGACAAAATGTTAAGGCCAAACCAGGCCGGATTCAGGAAGAATAAAGCCTGTACAGACCATATAAATACAATGAGAATTATAATGGAACAGACTAGAATGGCAAAATAAGTCATTGACTTTAGGCAAACCATTCGATCGGGTGAATCGAGGCAGGATGTGGGAGATATTGAAGAGGTATGGATTTCCACCCAAGTATATTAGAATCATAAAAATGTTTTATGAAAACTATACAGCCCAAATAATGCATAATGGGGAGCTAACCGAGCCAGTGAAAATAGACAGCGGAGTTCGACAGGGCTGCATACTGTCGCCGACAATATTTCTGATATTGGTAGACTGGATTATGAAAAAGCCAACTCGTAATAAAACAGGAATCAGATGGAATGCCTTTAGTCAATTGGAAGACCTGGACTTTGCAGATGATATATGTTTGATATCTGAGAAAAGACAACATATGCAGAAAAAAACCAAAAAAGTGGCAAAAGAAGCAATGAAGATCGGAAAACTAAAATAATGAAAATAAATACCGAACGAGAAATGGGGATATTTATAGAAGAAGAGGAAATAGAGAGCGTGCAAAAATTCTGCTACTTGGGGAGTATACTGGACAAAAATCGAGGAATACAAGATGAAGTAAATGCAAGAATAGGGAAGGCAGAAAATGCGTTCTATATGCTAAGGAAAATCTGAAGATCCAGTGAACTTAGTCTTCCAACAAAAATGAGAATATTCAATACCAATGTGAAAAGTATACTTCTGTACGCAGCAGAAACATGGAAAACTGGAAAGAAAGTTATACAGAAGATGCAAACATTTGTAAACAAATCCTTGAGGAAAATTCTAAAAATATTCTGGCCAAATCGCATAACCAACAACGAATTATGGAATAGAACTAAACAAGAATCAGTACAAACAACAATAACTAGAAGGAAGTGGAAGTTCATTGGACACACCCTAAGAAAAAAGGAAAATAGTATAACAAGACAAGCTCTAGAATATCAGCCAACAGGGAAGAGAAAAGTGGGCAGACCAGCAGAAACCTGGAAGAGAAACATAGAAAAAGAGATAGAAAAAATGAAATTGACGTGGAGAGAAGTAAAAGCAATAGCGAGGAATAGAGAAGAATGGAAGAGGTTCGTAGAAGCCCTATGCTCCGCGCGATCCAAGAAGATTAAAGTAAAGTAAGTAAGTAAGTAATTAACAATGAATTAGCAATTTAGTTCTTTGTTTGGAAATACTGTTAAAAATCATACTTTTGGTAAAAGTACAATTTGACAACAATGTAGGTGCGTGGATGCTGTGATAAAAATTTCGAAAATCTGTTGTTGACGTTTTGAACAGAGTGCTGATTTTTAGTATGAGAAGAAATATTCCACTCCTAGGTCAGCACCCACATTGGTACACGGACGGGACATTTAAAACAGTGCCACACTTGTTTTGTCAACTGTTCACGCACGTACACGAAGTAGTGACCTCACGTCGTGGGAAACCCTGTATACACATGTATTATAAATGAATTAAACATATTTATTGCTTAACGTAGTTTGAAGGTTTTTTTACAAACGAAAAAAAATTTATAATTATATTGTCACCGGTCCACGAAAAAAATTGAATATTTTCCTGTTCGCGGTACATTTTGGGTTGAGAAACACTATTTTAGGGGGTTATGTTGAGAAAGAAAGTTGTTTCAGATGTCTAAGTCATTTGCTTCTGTATCAGGAACAATAAATAATGAACCACACTCGTATAACAGGATTGACTCTGATTCAGATATGAATGTTTCCTTTTTCTGGTTGAAATTATACATCATTTCATATTTTAATCAACCTTTTTAATAACCATTACTGAAAATTCAGGCCTTGTTACTTTTTTGTATTTTCCTTTATGTATGTATTTTGTAAGAAGCATTCAGGTACCGAGAAAGCAGAATCAAGGTCGATTCCCAGTAAGTTGTGGATCTACGGCCCTTTCACGCGGATTTTCGTCTAGCTGCGACTTGAAAGGGTGGCGGCCACTTATTTTGACTTACTCTGTACATTATAACAACCAAAAATTTCTTTCTGTAAGCGTTTTCCGAGAACCCCCTTCTTCCCTGAGACACCTAAATAACCATTTCCATCGGTTTGTTGTGGTCTGACAAAAGCGATCGTTTGGACCGTAACAATTTTACCCAGGTTGTTGGAAGATATACTCAATGTACCATAAACGTTGGTATCAATATGATAGCTGTCCTGCTCCTAACAGTTAGGTTGTTAGAAGTTACTTAAATAGTATATTTGAAGGAAATTGGAATGGAAGAGGAGCTGCGCATCTTCGGCCATCAATCTACTAGACTTTACAAGGTGTCATAATATTGCGATTTTGCTTTTTAATGCCTTTATTATAGCAGCTTGGAAAAAACTTTATATTCAAAAGTTGTTTATTTTATTACTGTGCATAACTTAATGTTATTGCTGACTCTACAGGGTGTTCTGTTTTAGTGAAACAATGAATATCTTCTTTATTTTAAATAGAACATATTATATATTATTACATTTTTGGATTTTTTATTTTATTATCTCTACAACCCCTATAGGGTTTTAGGTATCTATCGCTATTGGTTTTGATAATAATGAACAGTTAACAGTTATCTAATATCTAAAGAACGGCATAAAATATTTCAAAATTATTTTGCATTTTACAGGAACGCATTTTCAGATAGGTGCTGTACTATTTAGAATTTAAATATCTTATAAAGAATGTTCCTAATTCACAACCACATTCAATAAAATTTAACTCTTAATATTTCATTTTTTTAATGGAACACCCCGTATATTTTTTCGTTTGCGAACTTGTCGTTCGATTACCTTTAAACGTATGCACAATATAACATGCGTTTCTAGTTTTGAAAATATTGCTGTGTTATATGAACCTTGATTTAGATAATCAAATAGAAAATTAACTTATTTAGATAAGTTATTTTATGCTTTAAACCTGAAAAATAAATTGTTAAAAGCTAGTAAAGTTCATGTTCAATTAGTGTTTCTCATGTATGTTGATTTTGGTTGGGTTTTTTTTGTTTCGTTTAGCTTGTTAGTCGTAATAATTGTATGAAGGTATTTAAAGGTATTTATCAAACTTGACTGTGAGTCGTTCACCTGGAAAACAATAAGATATGAGATTTGTGTATTATGTTCGACAACTATCAACTAACACGTAGTTTTGGAGAAAAATGGACTTTTCAATTGTATGTTTTTTGTGAGCAATATTTGGATATAGGTGGGATGAACATTTTAATATGATTTTGATAATCATTAATTGTTATATTATTAATTTAAGGTAATTTATGTTTAAAATGAATATGAAGGCCCTAACTACACTGTTATACGGTAGTGAGGCATGGACTATGACAGCAAAAGATAAAGCGAAAATACAACCTGCAGAGATGAAGTTCCTAAGGGCAGTAAAGGGCTGCACTAGAGAAGACATAATTCCTAATGAAACGATCAGACAAGAATTACAAACAAACAATATAGGACCCGGTGGGAAGAACAATCATATAGGATGGAGCAAGGTCGTATCCTGAGAAAAATACTACTGTATAATCCAAGAGGTAAAAGAAGTGTTGGACGCCCGAGAACAGGATGGCAGTTGAGTCGGAACAGTTCTTAAGGACTAAACCTTGAAGTAGAAGAAGAAGATGAATATGAATTATGTTAAAAAAATAATCATTAAACCGTGTGAGGTGTCAAAACCTTCCTTTTTAAATAAGGAATATGGCTATAATTTCAGTTTTGATGTAAATGATATTTTCAAAAAATTATTTAAATATTTAAGATTTGGTTAATTTGTGTTAATTTCATTCTGCTTTCCCATTGGCTGAGGAAGTCCAATGTTTTTGGTAAAATGTACTTATTTTGCATTATGATGTTGCCATTGTTACTTGTAAAAAAATAAGAAAAGAACGGAGATGTGCCATAAAATCTGAACGTGAACAGATGCTCGCCTGGCGAGTCAATTAAAATTGTTATTTTTGTGTGTTTATTATATCCTGTTTGAATAAAATCGCGTTATTAATTGCTACGGTTCAAATCGGCGTTATTTCGTACTTATCCATGTGAAAAATGGATAACATTCGGTAAATTACCCGAAAATCAAGAATTTGGGGCGGAGTATCAAAGCAGTAGACTTCAGTTTTTTTCGACATGTTTTGTTTGTATCTGCGTTTGACGTTTAAAACGTCAACAAACTTCAAGGTTAGTAATCATCTACAGACTACAAGTTGGGTAAAATTTTATGCCTGTTAATTATTTGGGCGATATTCGCATCATATTCTGGAACTGCAACTGGAATAGCAATCGAATTTAATTTAAAATAAATTAAAACAAATAAGTAACATAGAAACAACAGCAATTTGAAAAGTGAAGCAACTTTGGGGTTAATAATTAAAAAAGAAAATATAAACGTGCAACGTATTTATGAGTTTATTGGTTTATTTGAATATCTAAAATAATAAGTAAATAATATTTCGGTTATTTATCTTGTGAAACGATTGCACGAATACGAAGATACTCAGTCCAAACTTGTTCTGCGCGGAACTTAGAAGAAAGCAACAAGTGATGGACTTTTGTTTCGAAGTTCAACATCAATAAGGCGCAGCAGTGCCATCCTAATATCATCTAGTGAATTTTACCAACATCAAAAGAAAATAACCAAGTACTTCTATGTGAAAATGTAGGTCCGGTTGAAAGTGCTTTGTTAAATTAGACCTTACAATTTACGAGGTCGGACAAATATATAACGGGATTGATCAAATACAAAGCATGTGAGGTAGCCATAGGTGAAAATACCTCCAGCGTCCTTCGAAGTAATCTCCCTCGACTTCTACGCACCGTTGACATTGACGATACAAGTCGGGGAAAGCCTGCTTAAACTTGTCGCGAAGAAGTGCGTTTAGTTCGGCGGTAACATTTTGTTGGATGTCTTCCACGTCGTCAAAGCGCCTTCCCTTGAGAGTCAATTTTAGCTGAGGAAACAGCATGAAGTCCGCTGGAGACAGATCCGGCGAATAGGGAGGATGTTCTAAGAGTGGGACATCTCTTGTCGCCAAAAACGTCTTCACAATCAAGGCAGAATGCACAGCGACATTGTCGTGTAAGAGGTGCCACTTGCCAGAGGCTGCCAAATGCGGTCGCACACGTCGAATGCGTTTCAGTACATGCGTAATGACACCCTTGTAGTACAGGCTTATGACGGTGATACCCGGTGGCACAAATTCTTTCTGAGTGATGTCTTGACTGTCGATTTTTGGAGACGGAATTTCTTTGGCCTGGGAGACGTCTTCGATCGCCATTCCATGCTTTGTCTCTTGCTTTCTGGATCGTACTGGAAGCACCACGACTCGTCACCAGTAACAATTGAATCCAGAAAGTTTGGGTTACTGTTGGCTGTTGCAATGAAGGTCCTGCCGACCTTCACGAAATCTGGCAAACCACTCGCTTTCTGCTCCATGTTTGACTTGTGTCACATGTGGCAGCTGCACTAACTTGTTCATTCGCATGCACAGCCTACCACGCAAGTTCTGATGCCGGCAGTACACGCTCGCCGAGACGACCCGAGATCAACCGAGCGCGAGAGTGTACTTGGTGTTCTCGCCTCGCCCAAGGCCCTCTCGCCTCGCCCTCGGAGCGCTCGGTCTAGGAGCGGTCTCCAGCACGAGTCAAAGGAAGCGAGAGCGTTAAGTGGGGGGTCTCGCGAGTGTGTACACGGTACACTCGGGAGACCTCTGTGTTCCCAGTACACGTTCGTCTCTTGGAACTTGTGGCGTAGATATTTTCGGTGTTTAATTTTATTGTTTATTTTTTTAATGGAGTGGACAAACGATTTTACTCTCCAATTTTTGGAATTTTATCAGGGGCAACCCTGTTTGTGGGATCCCTCTCACCAAAATCACAAAAGAAGGGAAAAAGTAGCAGATGCTTGGCAACGAATATCTGGAAGTACCGGAAAATCTGTTGGAGAATTGAAAAAAAAAGGATTCTTTAATGGCCACTTTCCGAGGCCATTTAAGAAAGAAAAAAAGAAAAGCATATGCTGCAGTCGCACAAATTACCACGTTCTTCATCACTACTCGGAGTGCTCGAAATTGTCTCGCGCGAGACCACACGGAATAGACAAGAGAGCTGATCCGAGGCTAATTCGCGAGAGTATGCATGGTGCTCTCGGGTCACGCATCTCGGGGCGTCTCGCCTCGGGATGTCTCGCGCTCGGGTCGTCTCGGCGAGCGTGTACTGCCGGCATGACAGGATGCCGTTTTAGCTATGTTTAGATGAAAGTTCCAGCTACAATTTGTATATGATTTGGAAACAGTCAGTCAGTCTCACAGCGTCCGCAGTAGTGCCAATTCCCGTTTAATATTTGTCCGACCTCGTATTTCATGTAACTTTGTCATTTAATTGTTAAAATTGTTTAACGTTTTATAAGAAAAAACTTACATAATTCGGTAACATTTAATTCATTTCTTTGTTGCATTCATATTTAATAAGTTTATGTTTACTACCTTGCATCCTTCGGCTTGTTAGTTAACCAGCAAGAATTTAAAGGTTATACAGCAGCTACCAAAATTTATATTATAAACCCTGAGATAAGACTTCTTTTAAACTTTATGTGTGAAGTGTGCCCTTTGCGTTGTTTCAACAACTTATGTAATAATATTGTAATATTTTATTACATATGAAAAGGAGATCATCTTTATTATGCGTGCAAGTAAAGCAACATTCCCCACTTTTTTCAAACATAATATTTTTTTGTCGCTTCATTTTGGGACTCACATGTAGGTCCTTCAATAAAACAACATAATAATGTATAGAAACTATTAAAAAGCTAATAGAACAAAACAGAGAACTTGATAATAGGATGTCATTTTTATTAATATATTAATGAATGTAGGATTTTATAAAAGTTAAATTATTTACTGACATTGTAGACTACAAATATTTATATGTTTTATTGCGCTTTTTAAAACAAAAACGAAATTAAACAAAAAAGCAACGAATCATTAGGCTTTCGTTAAAATAATTGCTAACTGTTAACAAACTACATACATTCTAAGATTTTATATGGTTTACGTAATTTGTTTTGAAATAGCAGTTATATGCAGATAACCAAATACATACAAGGTATATTAACATCAAAATATTTTTTATTGAACATTTACAATACTAATAATAATAATAAACAGTAGCGTTTCTAAACACTGCTGACAACCGTTTGAAATAAACAGTGACGGAAGACAGGGTATAACTTCTCATCACTATTGATTAATGTTAGTATAATTAGTATTATGAGCAATGATCCATTTAAAATCACTTTTAAAATTATAATAAGTATTCTATAAGTCGGCCATTTTCTCGAACACAAATTTAATCGATTCATAAAGGAATTGTTCACACTTCTCAACATAGCATGTGTTATGTCTCTAAATACATGTTGATTTCTGTAAACTTTATCTCTTACAAACCATCACAGAAAGAAATGTAATTTTTTTTAATCAGATCGGGTGACCTTGCCGGCCAAACCACTGGCCTTCCTTTCCCAATCCATTTGTTGGGAAATTCAGCGTTTAAAACGTCCAAATAGTGTGAATGGGTTCTCTCACGCTGCAGCCATAAGTTTTGTGTAATGTTTAACGAGATATATTCCAATAAAACCCAAAAATTGTGTTCTAAAAATTTGAATTACATTTGACCATTCCTGTGCCCTTTAAAAAAGTATGGACCAACAACATGTTCGTCTGCGATTCCTGCCCAAACATTTAAGGACCATTGACGATGATTACCTACTTCTCTTACAAATGACGGATTTTCCGTTGAATGTTAGTGGAAGTCGTGACGATTCACATTCCCATGTTTATGAAAAGTTGCTTCGACGGAGAAAAGGACATAATTAAAGAAATTATCTTGAGCATATATTTGTTGATGGGCCCATTCGCAAAACATTAGCCGACGTTGAAAGCAATGGCGGCTCGCGGGTAAAAAAATAGGTGAAGTGCTATTATAATATCCCTAATAATAAACAAATAGAAAAAATTTGCTGAGTCACTGCTTTCGTCGTGTCCGCGAAACGCTAATTCTTGCTTGATTAGATACAAAACTGTGTCGATAACTGTTTGGAGGAAAAGTCTATTTAATCGAACATTTTCATTAAATTGTGCTTTAAAAAGTCTCGTGTTTTCTTTTAAAGCATCTCCTATGGTGTTTTGATTTTTCCAAAATTCTTTAACTTCAACGCACATATTAAATGATCTTCACAGTCGGCATATTTATGTAACGTCCTTGTTATATTTAACAGATCTGCAAATCCCTCCCTGTTCCAGACACACCGTTTTGTACAAAAGAGCAAGCAAGGCCAACAAAATAATTTTTGTAGTATTGGGCTACTACTAACTATTTGGTATTCCGCGAACCAAGAAATTTTGAACTTAAGGTTATATGATTTTCCACTACCTTTTAAATCTTTTTTCGCGGCAATTGTCAAACCAACTGTAGGTCGCCCTTGATTTAAAACGTCTTTTTTATCTTCTTCCTTCCAATGACTGAATTGCGTCTCTAACAAGCTGTACACTATGTCATTAATAGGATTCATAGTTCTCCTGGTAATTATCTACCTATAAAAATAAACTTTCCAAAACAGAAACACACACGATACTAGTAAAAACGCACAACACAATCAACAATAGTAGTAGTAATTAACTATAATTCATAAACGAACCAATAAATAGTATATTAAAGAACTAGTTTCATAAGGCCTTTTCTTAACGCACGAGTCCAAGTTTGAAAAACGGGACGCGAAGCGTCGAGTTTTTCAACGGACGAGTGCGACAAGTGGTCTTATGAAACGTGTTCTTTATACTATTTTTTCTAT
>JABXWE010019015.1:0-38402 GCA_014611495.1 Limonius californicus
GTTTACTGATGAGTCTTGTTTTACGCGTCGTGGCATGACAAACCTACACAATCAACATATTTATGCAGATGATCCACATGCTGTTAAAGCTAGACATTAGAGAATTTAAAATTAATGCCTGGGTCAAAATTGTCGAAAATTTTTTGGTTGAACCTTTCCGATTGCCTGATCGTCTGGATGGCGCTAGTTACCTTCTTTTTCTCCAAGAAACTTTGCCAGAGTTATTAGAAGACTTGCCCCTTAATTTGCGTCAAAACATGTTTTTCATGCACGACGGTGCACCACCTCATTTTGCACGTGCCGTAAGAGAATATCTAAATGAACAATTTGCTGGTAGATGGATTGGTAGGGGACAAGAAGCACCCATTCAATGGCCACCGCGGTCTCCAGATTTAAATCCTTGTGACTTCTTCATATGGGGAGCGTTAAAAACAAAAGTATATGAGGTACAAATTAATAATGCTGAACAACTGTGGGACAGAATTCAAAATGGTGTAAACGCACTACGAGAAAACGACGATGTTTTAAGAAGGGTGCATTTCAATTTTTTACGTCGTGTTGACCTCTGCATCAATGAAGGTGGAGGTCACATTGAACATTTGTTGTAAAAAAGTTTTATTTTTGTGTCTACGGCCAACTAAATTTTGTAATACAATTAAACCTGCAATAATAATATCGGTTATCAGTGTTTGAGTAAACATTTTTTTTCTTCGAAACTATACGAATTACGGAGTTTTTACAAGAGTCAAAAAATGAATCTAATGAATAAGTCTTCACCTTAAAAAAAACATAGAATTGTATCATCATCCTTAAAAAAATTCTGAAGAAATTTATCAGGGGGTGGGGGTGGTTTTAACCCTTCCCCAATTTTCTTTGGGTTTCTTTCTTTCTTACTGAAAGTAGTGGCTTCCTTTGAAGTGCCCAGGTACCAAATTTCATTAAAATTGGTTCACACGTTTCTGAACAGCATACAAAAATGTGATTTTTTAAGTAAACTTTGAACTCCTCTCACGGGCAAACGGTACATTTTGGTATATGACAAAGTTGGGTCCAATCGACTTCTTTTGACCTCTAGAATACGTGGTAGCTCTATGTCCCAGGAGTTTTGGGACACCCTGTATATTATTGCAGTATACAGTAAAACTAAAAAGGAAGTTATTCTATAACTATTTGCGATTATTTATTACACTTTCATTTTATTTTCTTCTAAATATCCAGCAAAACCTTTTTTATTGTTACATAACTAAGTTGACGCATTAAATAACATATTTTGAAGTGTAGACGCATCTGGAAAATACTTGAACCAACTAATTTTGCTATAGTAAACATAAGAATGATGTAGTATTTTCCATATTTGAACTCGTACAAACAGCTGTTGCAATTCCGTAATGAAGCGTCTTCAGATAATTGTTTTTACATTCTTGCTGGTTATATATCCGCAATTCATCGTGAGATTTCAACCCACATGAAGTAAAGTATCCAACTGTTCATGGCAACCCGAGTTTTCACAAAATAGAATTATCGCGAAACGGTTGGGTTCATTGATTTGCAATAATGGTATCTCTTTGAGGTATTGCGTTCAATGACAAAACTCTGTAACCAATTCTAACTGTTTAGCGTAACCAGCAACGACATGTTACCACAACTTAGCTAAAGGGGCGGTTTTATTTTTGTTGTTTTACTTTAGTTGATCAACAAAAATTGAATAAAAATTGCTGTGAGAACCTGTACTTAAATTTAAATTGATGAACTTTAATTGATTCCACATGAGTTTGACCCAGTCCAACTTTTGCTGATCAACTAATGAGTCACTGCAATTTTTGATGAAGTTGAAACCTGTGTGAAACATAGTATTCCATTATCGTCGTCGCTTAACGAGAGTACATGATCGCTGAATCCAACTAACGGCGTCTCTCGGAGAAAATTTGGCTACTTGATACGGGAATCCCTGCGTTATTATTCTGCGTAAAACGCAGTTTTGAGAATATGCTGCACTAAATTATAGTGCGAAATAACGCAAAAGTGGTAACAACAGCACAATTGGATTTGATTAATTATTTTTATAATTGAACATACACTTTCTTGAAAAATAGTTTTATAAATATAATTAATTAGGAAATCCAATTTAAAAAGGTTATCGAAATGGTTTAAATGGCGTTGAATTGTTTTTAACAGCAGAAATAATGGAACAATATAGGTTACTTATGATTTATTTTTATAATATCGTCCTGTTTTAGTTTCTGAAGCTGCATATCGAAACTAGGGAATTAGCCAAGCTGTAGAAAATGTCTTCAAAGTAGGTAGTCGACTGATTACTATTACGTTTCCTTCTAAAAAGTGAAATCGCTTTACTTCAGGCCCCTAACGCACTCTCCTTAGCCGGAGATAAGACAGTGTGTGAACAGTATCTGTTATAGTAAAAATTTTAATTTACTTTATTTTTTTAATCGTGCAGGAATTGCTTGTCTCATAACTGGGTCTGGTTTTTTAATGTTCTCTTCAATTTTAAACAGCAATTCTTGGAATTTATTTGATGATATTCTCAAATGATTTCTGTACCCGTCTGCATGTCTAATGCCAGTTTCCGTATCATGTTTGCCGATAATCCTAACTGATTCTTGCGTAAAATCCAACTCCTAACCCAAAACCAGTGTTGGGCTGAACCTGGGTACTAGTCCTTTGTACCTAAATACCTACTGAGGTACATATTACCGAAAGTACCTTTACCTGTACCTAGTTCCTTTTTTAAAAGTATCTTTGTATCTAAGTACCTAAACAAAGTAGGTACATAACGTATATATTATTTGCATTTAATTTATTTCGTATTTTTAAGAAATCAAAATTTCTACGTTTTTTTTTTAGTTGATTTATTTGCCAAAATGTATAATTTTTATTATCACTGATTAAGGCGAAACAAAAATTTTTGAAAAAATATCTGATATGTACCTATATTTTTCAGGTACATTAAACATATCTGATATGTACCTATATTTTTCAGGTACATTAAATGTACCTGAAAAATATAGGTACATATCAGATATTTTTTCTAAAAATTTTTATTTTGGGTAACTTAATTTTATAAAGTACCTTATAGAGTACCTATACCTAGATACTATTCTACAAAATGTACCTGTAACTATAGTTACGATTGCGATGCTGAAAAATTTGTTACGAACTCATGTTTTAAAATTATAATTATTTATAACCATAATAAAAAATAGGTTACGCACGTTGTAAAAATCAATATATCTTGTTTGATTACAGCTGTATCTTTTACCGATTTCGAGATCCCAATGGTATACAGCTTAATTCGGGACACTCTATAAAACTAGTCTAAATGTATAAAATTTCAACATTTTAGGGTAACTACTGTAGATGGTTGCAACTCTAAAATAAGGAGTTTTTGGAATCTGTGTTCATAGAATCTTTTTTGTTCACTCTAGTACGCAATTTTGCTACACTCTGTATAACGATTTGCGGGGAAAGAAGGCTTAATCTGTCTCCGTTCCATGTTTAACTGTATAAA
The DNA here is from genome assembly GCA_014611495.1 of Limonius californicus. Lineage (NCBI taxonomy): Eukaryota > Metazoa > Arthropoda > Insecta > Coleoptera > Elateridae > Limonius > Limonius californicus. Next base: position 3,527 of record JABXWE010019015.1, read on the forward strand.
CAAATCATTAAATATGTTGACACAAAAATCACGTTTCAGAAGGTCACTGATCAGAAGTATTCCCTTTCCCTTCCTTCCTAAAAGCTTGTTAACATACGGATTTTTAAACAAAACCAACATTAAGGAGATTGTTAATTAAAGTATGTCGGATTTGTAGAGCTTGTAATTTCCTATGAACTCATGTTCTAAAATATAATTACATGATTATGATGATGATAATAATTAAGAAGATTGTGTACGTTTGAACAATCGACGAATTTTAGATTTTTGATTACTGTTGTATCTCTTACTGTTTCCAAGATTCTAATGGTATAGTGCTCAATTTAAGACTCCCTGTATATGTACTCCCAAAATTTTAATGAAAGTATTGCCGAAGACTGTAACTCCGGAATAATACGTTTTTATTCCGTGTTAATAGGAATTTAATATGCGCTACAACTCATGTATGTAAGTAGCGATCATTATTTTTGCTACACCCTGTGTAATGATTTTGCGCGCAAGAAGCGCTACTTGCCAGTTGAGTATAAACAAATTATTAAATATAATATAAATAATACGTTTGAGAAGGTCAGAAGTATTCCCCTACCCTTTATAAGGGCATGTTAATATACGAATTTTTGAACTAGAAGATTTAAATAATTTTATATTTCGTGTTACAAAGAGTATACTAATTTTAACTAATAATGGCACCATTAAAAATTATTAATTTTTAAATTCCATGAAAAAAATTTTATTTTTCTTTTTTTTTGAAATAACAAATTTAGTTTTTTTTTTAATGATGTTATGTAATGTTTTTTCTTCGCCCGTAGTCAAGAGAGGGAAAGTGTTTCGTTTTTGTTTTCACAGAATAGTTAGCTGCATTACGTACATGCGATGTTGAGTGAATTTATAATAACACGTCACTTTCCACATAGGGCCGAGGGTCAACGTCCGTCCTCCAACAGCCGTACCGTGCCGAGCGTATTGAAAACTACTTCCCCAAAATCACGTAATAGCGTATTAGAGAGAAAATTTGCAAAAACGGCATTGAAGTATAATGAATCTAATAATTTTATTTATATACATGAATACAGTGTGTTGGGAAATTCCTTCCCATATACTATATTTGGCTGCAAGTTAATCTTTTTATTTTGGAATATTCAGTAGGTATATAACAAAGAAATTCAAGACTTTCCGAATTTTATTATTTAGCCCAAAACCAAAAGAATTGTGCTTAAAAATATTTTTATTTTGATCCTTTTGTTATGTAACAGACATGATCTTAAACATTTCATACGTATTTTGCAAAGACAAAAATTGTTGAAAAATTGTAAAAGTAAGAGTATAATGCTAGGTAATTGTATTCTATTTTCGTTGATGTCGTCGGAAGTTATACAGGGTGATTCAGATTTTTAATCTGGAATGTACGAGTGCGTGTTCGTTCTACTGACCAAATTATGAAACGTTTCCTTAGAAGCACCTCAGAAGGGGCGCCAACTGGAAAGCATTTAAGCGAAAACGTTGACACGTATTTACTTACTTGCAATTTCGTGTGTACTCCTCGTTAAAAAACTTTAATCCTTAGTAATTCTCAGGTGTATTGGTAAGCTACGGTGGTTAACGTTTGAAGGTCACGTATTGCAATGTTTTATATATTTAGCCCTTTTTAAATTTTTGCTATACTTTCCGATACAAAATACTCAAACATATACCCTTTTCCAATAATTATCAAAGGCTATACGGAAATACCCAAGTTATCGTTATGCGAACAAAACTTTTATTTAAATCAACTTGGTTGCTTGTTAACTGACGAGAGCAAATGATATGATAAGTTCGCGACAACGAAGGTGGAGCGGTTTTATAATGTCAATTGCAATCAAGTTTCAGTTAAAAAAATAGAAAGTTGTTGCAGAGAAGAAAATACCCTGTGGTATCTGTTAAAATAATACAATAATTTCGATTACTTGTTATATCATAATAACTCATGGATTTTCACATAAAAGTAACCATTGCAGTCAGCTACAGGAAGATATCTTGTCTGTGTATTTTTGAATAGGGAATGTAAATATTGATGCAGAAATGTAAGTTTAGCAGTATATTATACAGGGTGGGTCTAGCAGTGAGAGAACGCACGATTGGGCTATGTTAGTGAAAATATGCAAACATATTATTAGGCACAGTTTGGCCAATTGATTAACTGCATATTTAAAATTTTTAGGATTATACAGCGTGCCCTGCAAAAAAGCGCCGAGCCATGTTTTTTTAAGGAATTACTTAAATCATAACTTAACGTGTTATACAAGGCGCTCGCTATTCTTAAAATGCGTTATAGTAAAGAATTTTCTTAAGCAGAACAGCCTGTATATTAATTACTTACGAATTAGAATAGGTTTGTAAGTTTGCAAGTGGATTGACGACAAAATTATTTTTTTGATTATTAACTTTATAACCGAATGAACTTTCAAATTCTAAAATAATATACAATTCAGGATTAACTATTCTACGAATAGCTATCACCCGGTGTAATACGTTGGCTTGTGTTTTAAGTGCGACCACGTGGGTATAATGATTAAGGATCAATAAATTTGATAGTAGGTATATAACTCATTATCTTCATTCATTGAAAGAGCACACGGCAACCAATATCATTAAATATTTGCAGAAACAATTAAAAAAAGCAGAATTTATTAAAATTAACAATCCAAAATATTACATTAATTTAATTCTTCATTGATATGGAATTGAAAATAGGAAAAATATGCAACATATAAATTCGGCTAACATTTTTAAAGAATACTTTGTAGAAACAAAACTGATTTGAGATACGATACTTATACAGCTGACGATCCTGCATAACTGCCTTTAATAAAATACCTGCTTATTTTTATGTTTAATACGCATCATCTTTTTTCTCACTATTTGCTCATCTTATATACCGTGCTTCCCGAATGTAACGGATAAATTCTATAAAATCGTTTAGAAAAATATTTCAAAAAAAATTATCGGACACGTCGATTTTAATTGTTAAATTATCATTTAGAGATGTAATTTTCAACCACCCACCCCTCAACCCCTAAGCGCTAGCAACTCCAACGTTAAAAATTCAAATTACCCCTTCTGATACTTCATAGTTTTTTTATGCTGAATACTATAAGAAAATCGTTATTTATCAACCGATTTTGAAAAGCTTTTTTTAAATGTATTCTACATAAAAAAACTTATCAGACAAGGTATCAGAAGGGGTACTTTGCTATTTGAATTTTTAAAGTTGGAGTTGTTAACGCTTAGGGATTGAGGGCTGGGGGTTTGAAAATTACATCTCTAAATGATAATTTAACAATTAAAATCGACGTGTCCGAACATTCTTTTGGAATATTTTTCTCATGGATTTTGCAGAATTTATCCTCTACTTTCGGGAAGCACGGTATAATGCTATGGGGGCTTTGCTATCTCCGAAACAAAAAATAGTTGTATAACAAACTTCCAAAGCCCTTTAAGAATGAAACACATATTTCATATAATTCTTTGACTTGATTATTAAATGCGCTTTTATCTGCACGGTGTCAACGAGAACGGGCCACTCCTTTTTTTGTATTTATTACGTTAAACAATGAAAATTGCCTTTATATAATAGGTACCTATATATATGGGTATATCGGGTTTCGCCGGATCTAATCATAACTTACTTATTTTGAAAATAACTACTGTATATTTAAAAAAATTTTAATTCAAATATGTTGTCTCAATTTCATTTTCGATAAATTCCCCAAAATTAATATTAGTCAATATTGTTCCATTTAAAGTTCTGTTCGAAAAAGCCCATAATAAGCATATTCTACTCCATTAAAAATAAAACTTTGTAAATTTTATCATGATATCCATGATATGTATATGCACGAGCTTATTTGCGGTTGTCGCCATCTGTCGCTTCCAAATGTCCATCTCTGTCTATCTACCCAGTCTCCCTCCTGTAGATCTGTCGAATCCATAGCTTCTTGTACGCCTTCTCGTCCTCTTCTGGGAGGTCATCCTCTTTTTCTCCTTTCCGGAGGTATACATTGCCATACTTTCTTTGTCCATCTGGTGTTGTCCATTCGTTCCAGGTGTCCATATCTTAAGAGTTGTTTTGTGTCTATTGTATCCAATATCGTTCCTTCTACTTTCATAATTTCTCTCTTTCTTTCATTTCGTATACGTTCGATCCTCGATATGCCACTACTTCTTCGCCAGAAATTCAACTCGCGAGCTAGAAGTCTCTCTTTGTCGCGTTTATTCAATTCCCAAGTTTCTGAGCCGTATGTACTGATACTCTCCACTATAGTTTTATAGATGGTCGTTTTCCATCTACGCAAAAACGTCCTGCTCTGAAGCCATTTTGTTCCTTCGATTCTTATACTTCCACTGTAATTCTACTTTTTAACACTCTTCCATACACTCTTGCCGCTGTACACATAAAACTAATCCCTCTATACTTTCGGCAATCTTTCCTATTACCTTTTTTTGTATATAGATGATATCATCGCTTTTTTCGACTCTTTTGGTACCTCGTCTCCATCTAGCTATTTATTAAACAGTATGGTCATCTTTTCGAACAGTATCTCTGGCGCAGCCTTTAGGAGTTTAGTATTTATGCTTTCCGGACCAGGAGCTTTATTGTTTTTCATTTTTTCTAGAGCATTCTTAATCTCCATTTTATCTACCTCTGTTGCGTATTCTTCTCTTTTTGGTGTATCCGTTTGTGCCTCCGTCCTTATAAACTCTGGCCTATCTTTCATTAACAAATTCATGTAGTTTGCTCTCCATTCCTTCTAGACTTACTAGAGTAACCCCTGCTTTGTCCTTATTTTCTGTTCTTAACCCTTTAAGGATTTTCCAGGATTTATTTGACCTCGTATTTCTCATACAATAATTTATTTCTTTCCATTATTTCTGCCATTTCTCATTTTTTGCCTTCATTACTTATTTTTGTGTTTCTTTCCGCTTTCTCCAATACCTCTGTCAGATTTTGTTGTTAGCCATTTGTTATATGCAGTTTTTTCTCCTTCCAATAATTCATGTTGAAAAATGCATATATTACTTGTAAGACGACCGTTGAATACATGGGGTCCAAACAATACTTATCTTTATATAGGGTGTCCCATAATAGCATGTATATAGCGCAAGGATGTGTTTCTTACCATGATTTAATGTTTTTAATTAGATCTATCTATGCATTTTGTCTTGAGAGAAACAAATAAATCTGTCCAACTCCCTTCAAGCCACTTATGTTATGGGTCATGGTTCATTTTCTCTTCTAAAAATATTTAAGAAAAAGGTATTTTAACAAACATTATGGTAGCATTTACTTGTAAGTAGTTAAGAAAGAACAGAAAAAAGTGAGTGAAATGTTTCACCTAGACTTTCCGATACTTCATTCTCTGAATATTTGTGCTATTTATATCAACGTTGCAATCCCAATAGATCAGAATTTGAATGTATACAGTTTTTTTTTAATTAAGGGCAAGTTGATTTGCTTAGTTTTTGTTCATCAACAGTATTTTCGTTCCGCCCTTTGATGGACACCTGCCACTCCTCCACTACTTGCTTCTCCTCCGCTACGTGCGCTAAGGTGGGAGCACGGGGGATCTACAGTTTAACTTGGATCTGAACAATGGAACTCTCAAAGGTTTTTGACATTAAGTTGGTTGTCAACCTGATAGAGGAATTGTATATGGTGGGTTATAGCACAAGATTTTTATACGTTGCGTTGTAATGTTGGGGAATCGAACCTAAATTAGAATCGACGTATTTGCCAGAAAGCCACCGATCTGCAAACTGAGCTGCCTCGAAACTACAGGATATCATTAGCGATACGAAAAATATGATTTTATAAGTTATTCAGCTTTAGACGAGTAGTTCGGGCAAATAATATAAGATGGCTTCCAATTTAAGCTTTTAATGTAATACGTTGTATCTTCTTCACATTCTCTTGTTGAAAATCTATATATAACAGTCGACCTAAAGCTAGTAAGAAGTAAGATATTTCCAGGTGAAGTAAAGTACGTAACCATTAGTAATGATTTTTCAAATGCACATATTTATCTTATTAACTTCCACAAAGTGTTGCAAAAAATCACTTGATTTGAGGTAAGACATATTATTGCAGATTCACTTTTGGGAAAATAAGTTTAAAATTTCTTGAATGCATCACTTTTATCCTATATTACTTTTAAAAATGCTTGTGTACATTATCACAATTATAGTGATGACTAGAATATAAGGATATTAAGAGTGTTAGCAACAAAAATTTCGACATTGGTTAGTTGTAGATAATCTAACGCATGTCTTTTACTACATATATTTAATAGTTATCAATATATGTTATTATTATAGAACACACAATTCACATATATCCATCCATAGGGATTAGGATCATTCTATAAACGTTTCAAAGCTTGCGTACCTGGTCATAGTATGTATTTGAACTATTTGGCATACCTTGTTGTATCTGTACAAGTTAGTTCAAGATATTTATTAAATAAAGCTCATAAAGCTGCATTAAGGGAGTCTAGCTATTACTACATTGGAGGTTTTGCTTCCTATCTGAAACATAATGAATTATAAAAAAATGAGTAAATTACAGACAAACATTGCTGGTCAGCTGGGGAGTTTAATACAACAGTTGGTAGTGACTTTAATAAAAAAACAGGAAGAAACTTATGACGAAAATGCACAAAATAACAACGTCGAGGGCGACAAGAGTATTGTATAAGTAAGTCTTGTAATAAAAAACTCATAAAAAGACATACTCTAATAGAGAAAAATTTCTAGAGGATTTTATATTAATAAAAGGAACATATATGAAGGAAATCAAAGATGTAAAAGTGAAAAGAGATTATAAAATTAAACGAGACGATTGCCTATTAGAAAACACGTTTACTTTCAAGACTACGACTAGTTACAATTATGCGCATGAGAAACTAGTTGAAGTAAATAAATAATGAGTATATATAAATTACGAAATAATTATGCTAGAAGAAAATATGGGAAAGTCCTAGAAGAAGAGTTCTAAAAAACAGCATAATTGAGACTAATATGGCAGAGGAATGAAGAAAGTAAAGAAAACGTAATGATTTGGCCAGAATAGATGTGGCACTAATAAATTTGATGTAAACAAGAAACGTGCAGCTTGGTGGAACCAGAATTTAAGAGGGGTGTCAAAGGAAAATAAGTGGACGCGACTGCCTCCCTGGACTTTCCCATACTGGAAACTGTTCATATCATCTTTATTCAACAGTAGAGTTATTTTCCTCAAAACGGTTGTTCAAGTGCTATCCTAAAACCTTGCCTCGTAACGAACAGACTTACCCTTAATTTCCTTTTAATATGCAACCAGGCATACTTCATTCTCTACTATATACGTCGCGCGGTCTAACTAGTACCGATCGCTGTTGCTACCGAGGTAAAATTTTCTTAAGTCCCTGGAAATTATATTTTGTAGGGCATAAAAAATCGATTTTTTTATTTTCGCGAAAAAAGATTCTTTGACGCAAACAAATAACAACCGTTAGAATAAAAAAAATATTTTTCTAAAAAAGAGGGGGGAGGGGGCCGGTGCGCTTACATAAATCCACGAGTGTAATATTTCTTTGCATATTCATATGCTCCATTACGCACTGAGCGATTCAGTGAAAACCCCAGCTTCCTATCTTTTTTCGTTTATTAATTAAAGGAGTTTGAAGTTTCAAACTTCCAAGCTTCGTAGGGGGCGCCACAGGAAAATTACGGAGTTCTTCAAAAAATATATCGATAGCCCCTTGCGAGGTCTATCGACATATGAAATTTAAAAAAATTCCTTGGAGCAGTTTTTGAGAAATAATTTTTTGAAAATTTCCAAAATTTTGAAAATTCGTAATTTAGGCCCCTTATAATTTTTCAAAAAACTTTTTATATCACCTCATTTTACCCTTCATATACTATTCAGAAAATAAAAATCATTTGAATCGATTCATCCGTTTTCGGGTAATTGGGCGTTAAACTCAAAATTTTCAAAAATCATAGCGCCCTTCATTTTAAAGCTAGCGAGTTCGGCAAAAAACTAACAGATTTGTCTTATGACCCTCTATCGTTATCCGTGATAAAAGTTTCAAAATTGTAATCACGAAAAAAGTGATACCAAAAAAACATGCGTAACTTCCGCTTCCGTTTTCGGATTTTTTTGAAAAGCTTATTTTTTCGATGAATTTTCGATACACCCCCGCATTCCAAAGCGCATCAAAATCGGAGCAATACTTTCGGCTGTAGGAGCGTCACATACGTACATACGTACGTACGTACGTACATACGTACCCACCCACAGACAGACATTTTTTAAAAACCACTTTTTTGGGTTCCTAGAGACCCAAAACGGATATATCCGTTAAAATCTCGATTTCGAAAATTTTCATGATTTCAATACTTACCCTATACCTATAAGGTATGGGAAAGTAAAAAATTATGCAGGCGATATTTACTACACAGAACCTCGTAAGCAGTTAAACCGCAAGGAACAAATGCGAAAGGTACAGTAAAAGAAGTAAACCAGAAATCAAGGAAGAATTAAAAAAAACTTTATAGAACAACAATAGGTTGGATCAGAGATAGTTATGTAAAATGCTGACAAAATTTATGTTTTGGAAATTTTGAATATTCTTATCAATTTCTATACTTAAAGACATTTGCCTTAACAACTTTAGATCTTCTAATTGTAATTGTCCTGGTTTGTAATATAGTCGGCAACACTTTATTTATCAAAACTATGATTTTTGAAATGAGCTACAAGCCTAATGTTAATATTACGTTTGTTCAATATACCTATTTTCGATTGCAGTGGAAGCTATCAATTTTATAAATAATAATTGTTCAACATTTTTCACTTTGAAGATTATCACGTGAGCAACATAAAATTTTTGAATGGTTTGTTTGCATGTCTTGTTGGCCTTTAGTGCGAAGTGGACTTTTGCGAGGTCGTGGAATTACGAATATACAATCTTAATTTACGTTTCCTACTTAAAATATTAATAATTTCTAGAGAGAGAGACCCTTGTAAGAAGCAATATCGTTGATGTACTAGAGTCTTTATTAATGGAAAATAATGGAAAATGAGTAATTGATAAACCAAAAAATTAAAAAAAAAAAACAATTTCTTGTTGATAACAAAGGTGTGAGTTATAGATACTAATAGTTTTATAGAGGCTTCCCGCAAACTTCCCGCGAATTTTGATTATATATAATTGTTTGTTAACTAAATTTCAGTCAATAAAGTTCACATATGAGACAGAAAACAGATCAGTTACCGTTTCTACATAGTTTCAGATATCCTAGGTTCATCAGTTCTTACTAAACTTGGTAACTTAGCAGCCGAAACACAAAGTTGGTTGTAGTAAATATGGTGGTGGTAAGGGGTTTACTCAAGGTTATGTATACTTGAACCACCCTCTTAGTTTAACCAAAATATGTAAACCAGAATTAAACATAGAAAAAAACAAAACCAGCTGTAATAGAAAACAACGAACTTGCTACAAAAGTGAAAATCCAGGAAGAAGCTACAGAACAAGATATTAGTTTCAAGTATTTGTGAAGCATAATAATTGTTCATAGAAGTTTAGAAAAAAAATAAAACAATAAAACTGAGCCTGCTAACGGGGTATACAAACCTTGATATAGAAATTCTTCAAGGAAAAAGGAGGCCGCGTACAAGCAAATCTTGCAATATATAATATACCCTGTGTCTATAAAGTAACCCCCCCCCCAACTAATTTTTGAACGACTTGATATTTTACCACAAAATTTGGTGTGCTTTAATGGGAAATTAAATATTATTTTTTAGCCCATGATTCAATTTTCTGTCATTTAAAATGGCGGCTGGGCGCCATTTTGAATTTTTATTTTAAATAGAAAGGGGGGTCGAGTGACACCTCATTTGAAAGGTCTTTTAATTCTGCGTCTGATCCTAGAGTTTCGAAGAAAAATATTCAGCCAGCACAAAATTACAAATATTTGAAGATAAAGAAGTCTATTTAAAAAAACTAAGAATTACAGCAAAAAGAAATTAACTTAAGTGTTCAAAATGTGTTGTAGTTAAGATTAGCTTATAAATGACAACAAACAACAAGAAAACAAACGAAAAAGTGGACTACCTACTTGATAAAAAAATCCAGAAACAATTGAAGAACTGATGCAACGCATTACAGAAGTTTGCAGAAATATCACTCCAGAAACTTATGAAAATGTAAGGCAGGAATTTCATAAGCGACTTTTTATGTGCCAAAAAGTGAATGGTGAACATTTTGAACACTTAAGTTAATTTCTTTTTGCTGTAATTCTTAGTTTTTTTAAATAGACTTCTATATCTTCAAACATTTGTAATTTTGTGCTGGCTGAATATTTTTCTTTGAAACTCTAGAATCAGACGCAGAATTAAAAGACCTTTCAAATGAGATGTCACTCGACCCCCCTTTCTATTTAAAATAAAAATTCAAAATGGCGCCCAGTCGCCATTTTAAATGATAGAAAATTTAATCATGGGCTAAAAAATAATATTTAATTTCCCATTAAAGCACACCAAATTTTGTGGTAAAATATCAAGTCGTTCAAAAATTAGTTGGGGGGGGGGTTACTTTATAGACACAGTGTATAAAACTATGCACGTATCCAGTTTAACTTAAGGGGCGATAGCTGGGTTCTAAATGGAAATAGGAAAAAGATGTGGCAGATATGAAATTTTGAATGAAGAATCTGGATGTTAGGAAATACTAGATAACAATAATATTAGAGAAGCGTTAAAAGTAAAATCCGTAAACCACAAAAACGAACAAAAATGATTTAAGAAGAATGCGGAGAAAACATTAAAAACACTTTGAATACCTAGTTAATGCAAAAGATAAGATAGGACTAATGATTTGTTGAAATCAGATATTTCTATATTAAATTGTTCATAGTGTAATTCTGTATATATATATAGGAGAGACAAGAAGAAACTTTGATGCCAGATATAAGGAACGTACTATAGGCACATAAACTTATTAACTGCGCAAAAAAATGTAATTACGTTAAACACTGTTAGAAGACAACCGTAGATTGACATCAAACAATATAATAACATTTTTACACTTCTGCGGTTATAAATGTAAACTAGTCTTCCAAATTTACAAAACGTTCATTAAATATATACCTTCAAGGGTATAGGAGTCACAGAAATTACGCTACTAAAAATCGATTTATTTATCCACATTTCATAGATGAAAACGTTAGTGGTGATAGAAAATATGCAATTTTTGTATTATTAACAAGAATTTAATGAAGACAATAATTTATGACTGGGGGGGGGGGGGGGCGAGATCTAACATATTAAAATTATTTATATTTTTTCCCTTAATTTGTAATTATCTATCTATTAAATACTAAGAGAGGCGTAGGTATAGAAAAGAAAAGGACGAAAGAACCCTGTTACCTATCCCCTCTAAAGAATTACACGTTCTTGTTTACCACGTTCACATGTAGTTAAATTTGTTAGACTAGAGATGTATAATATTGACTCATACAGCCTTAATGAATGAGCAACTGAGCTCCTTAATTCCCTGCTATTGGAAATTTTGGAATAGAAGATCCCAGCCAGTTGGAAACCAACATCAAGTGTGCTGTTTCCCTCGCTACAAATGCCTACCTGGTTTTGTATTGTTTTTGAAAATGACGTGCCTCATGTCGAAATATGTAAAAAGAACAAAAAGCGAATAAGGCCCGTGAAATTATTAATATTGTTTTGACGTATTAATTATATGAATTACAGCGAATTAAGGCAAAGAACAATTAACAAAAAATACCTTCACTTTCTACAAAAGATATTTTGAAAGGCTGGAAAACCTTTAATTTGATTACTCACAAAAGGGCATAGTGTCCTTTAATGATGGGGAAACCGAGGTTTAGGGAGTGATTCCGAACTCTACGCTGATTATGTAGCTTAGTCACGTTCCCTTTTTCAATATATAAAAGCGGCAGTAACTTTGTTTCACTACCTTATGAGGGTAACGAGGTATTTGGAGGTGGGTACTTTTTAAATGAACAGCCTATATGTAATCCCCTAATGGCTGGCTTACCGAATAAACGTTTTTAAGGTGAGCAGAGCACAGATTTTGTCCAAATTTAGTTAGCGCTCACCACAATATTAGATGCGTATCACAAACCGCCCGACCGTAATTTTTGCAGATGTAATATATCGTTTTACAGGTTGTGGGGATTTGTATCTCTTTCAATAACGCAACATATTTATTAGCTACTTTTAACTAGCTCCTCAATCTTTAAACTTTTTTAAATGTGAAAGGTAATAAGAATCAGTTTAGCTTCCTGTAGCAGAAACGATATGGTACCTCGCCAGTATTAATAGAAATAGAAAGCAGATGGAGTTGCTACAAACACACCTAGAAAAATCTTATCTCCAGGATTATGTGCCATAGAGCAACGAGCAGCATTGCTTTTGGAAATTTGCCGTGCATTCCGGAAGTGTTAGGATGTAAGTTACCGGAACTGATTTGTCCTATAGCTTACTGTCAACAATGGAGGGTTTTAAATTAGTAATGTATAGCTCAAAAATAATGAGGTTTATTTTTTTAATTGAGGTTCCCTATTAAAAATACACATCTGCTTTGAGGAAAGCAAATTAGAGAAAGGAACGTCTATGCCGAAAAAGATCATAATTATAATAATAATAATTACATGTATAGGTTTTATAGAACGGATTTTTTGCAAATAGTATTTCCGGGATGAATTCAATACCTAACATAAAATTGTTTAGATGAGCATAGCTCCAAAAATGTTTTATTGCGGAGTTTCCAACCTCCGAAGGGAGACCTATTCAATAACTTTCTAGTCGAGGACTTCAGCAATATTTGTAGTAACATTTTGAAAGTCACATATATCAGAGATAATATAGTTTAATGTTTATGTTTAATTTTGTATCTAGGTATGCACTAGATATTCATAATTTTTGACAGCTTTTAACTTATATTTTGCCTTACATATACCGGGTGGGGCAATAGTGCGCGGGAGTTCGATAGCTCGTATACCGTAACAGATAAAAAATCTTTCTAATGCAGACATACACTGTGGGTAAATACGCATTCTTTAAAATTATTTTCAAATATACAAGGTGTTACAGAAAAGTGCGGCACGCTTAAGGTAATTTTGTTTAATGTAATGCCCGAATATTTTTGCGTATTTAACACTTCTCTTGGGATGTTTATTCATATCTACAATATTAGCGCCGTCTAATGTCCGGTTTAGAAGTAATAATTTTTTTTTTCAAAAATTTCATTTTTACATTACTCCACTTAACAATTCACCACATCCGCTGCTTTGAAGACAAAATTAAGTGAGGACCTTATTTTAGGAGGTCGTAGGGTGCTCTTGTTTAAATATCGTAGAGCCACCATGTACAGGGTGTTCAAAATTAATTTTCACATTTTAAGAACTTCAAAGTTATATTTCTCAACTTGGAACACCCTGTATATTTTTTAACGATGTTATGTAGAATTAAATAGCGAACATTTTTTGTATGTACATCCCTATGGCTATTTGTAACGACTTTCGATTTATTGAGTAAATAGTACAAAATTCAACAATATTTATTAAAAAAAATACTGAGTGACATTGATTTCATGTATACCTTTATTAATAAATTTATTTTTTAAATGATCCTTCCAAATTGTTTGTGGCTAATCTTTACCTAAATGATGAAATTTTAAGGTAAATTGTGCTACTATTGTAGTTGCAGTAGCAACAGTAACTTAATTATATCAAATTGAAATATAGATTTTTCACGTATTCTTATGCAGGGTTGAATTGTTTTTTTGTGTGATAAGCAAAAAAATCGGTAGGCCTTGTAAGTCGTACTGCAGTCAAGTTTATTATTTTACTAACATTTTTTATACGTCTTGGTTAAAAGTGTGTCATTATTAAAACGTCAGTTGTTTATTTATGTACAAATTTTGACAAAGTTTAGACACTTTGATGTGTTTTGCCACAAAACAATTGTAGAGAAGCACCACTCTATTTAAGTGCACATGATATTTTCGGAAGGAAAAAGTATAATCTACAATTTTAAAACATACAGAAACTACTTTACTATGTATATTTATTTCCAAAATACAGACTCCCGGTACTGATTTTAAGAAAATTAGATAAATCTTGACATTAGAGCTGTTTGCATTATATTCTTAAAGGATGGTAGTTTGTAATAACGCGAAAAGAATTCACTAAATTAAGTCCACATATATCATAAACGTAATTTTAGTTAAATTTAGCTTTTACTGTTGTCACCGTAGCTACGTTAATGGGCAATCATTTAACATGCGATTTTTAAAACTGTAAACAATATAACCAAGATTGAAATAAGTTGAAAAATAATTAAACAATTTATAAGAACTAATGGTAAAAAATTGTCAAAGCTGGCACAAACAAGTATTTACATTTACGATGTACATGGATTTAATTTAATGAAAGTTTCTCACCTTATTACAAACTATCGTCCTTTAACAACATAATGTACACAATCCGAATGCCAAGATTTATTTAACTTCCTTGAACTAAAAACAATGATAAGGCTTTGTTAGCAATTTATTTTGCCGTATATTATACGTATTGTCCTTTACATTGGCTGCAGTTTGTATTCCAGCATTCAGATAGACGGCCCTAGAACCCTGGACAGACAGGGTAACGAATGTAATATAAAAATTTAATATTTAATTGCTATGTTGGTTTAAGATCTCCTTAAATCAAAAAATGTGCAAAAAATAAACAGTTGAAAATCGTTACTTTAACATTTAACGTTTCGTAGGGTTTCGTTAAAAATAAGAAATATGAATTTGTTTTCCCGAAATCGAAAGTAAAAACCAAACTAGTTATATATGTTATATTTATAAACGCATTTTTCGTCGTATATCAACCATCTTGAAATTAATTTTTGTTAGAATTAGTAAATGAAAAAGGTGAGGGTAGCCCCAGTATATAAAAAATTTCACTGAATACATACACATTCGGTATTTAAATACTTCTCAATATTAGGTTCCTGATTTGAACCCACAGAAGTGTATACAGTTGCGATAGTAACCTAAAGAATATTATTGGTTTTATTTTTTTCGCAATATCGCGAGTGTACTGTATACGAATTGCGCATTTCTGAGTTATAAAAGTGATCCGTACTTATGAATAGTTCCTGCAGTACTGTATGAGTCAGTTTAAGCCACACTGAAATAAGCTGCCAAATTACGCATAGTGGACTGCCAGGGCCGTCGCCAATATTTCTAACTTAGCTATTTGCATAAACAGCTGCATTTAGTTTACTATTAAATGTTAGCATAATAAATAAGGTACTGTCAGTTTAGCGTTTTATTTTTTTATTATTATTAAACCCCAAGAAAATCACATATAATCAAAGTATTATTGTCAAAACAACAACAAAAGTGTACCTCCCTACCCAGAATTGCATATTAGTTCTAAATATGTGTTTCTTTAAGGCATCTTCAAACTTACCGATATATTTCAGTACTTTTAAGGATGAAAAGCGTTTATGTGTAGGTATGTATGTCCCCCAGCGCTACTTTTCGTGGTACCGTTGATTCAATCAATATAATAAATAATATATCTTAAGCTATTCGTGTTGAATAAAATTTTTATAATAAGAACTGTTTGAAGAATACGTATTACTGTCACTACATTTTGTTATTATTTTTATTTCATGCAGGGGAGAGCTAATGGAAACATTAGTAGAGCTCAGTGACCCTATAGGGAAGGATTTTCATTGTCCTGACAAATAAATCCTTTTCTTCTATCCACTGTCGACATCGAGAGACAGGGTACTTTTAGTGGAAAATCTAGGATCTCAAAAAACCGTTCGAACTCCTGATGTACAGGAACAAATTTTGGACATAGTTGAAGAGGACTCCACAATCAGCACTAGGCAATTGCTGCAGATTAAGAAGTATTTAATTCGACTTTATTTTATTCATACCACATTTAAACGGCCCAGTGTCTTCTAGAAATTGATTTGGAATTGCGACATCCGGTTTGGGAATGGTTTCTTCAGCAGTCTATTAATATTCAATTTGCAATTAAAATTCTCTCTGCGGATAAAGAGAAGTATTTTCAATATCATCACCAGTGGCTACTAGAAAATCTGCATTCGATTTTGCGATTTCTCAAGGCCGACATCGACTACAATTTTCCGGCAAAGTTTGGGCTGGTATCATTGGGAATTTCTTAATTAGCCCTGTTTTCTGCCATCAATATCATCTACAGAATTGTTTTAGAGGAAAAGCTATCTTCACTTGTGGATGATGTTCCACTCAGCATACGGCATCAGTCTTGAGCTCTACCTAATTTCAGCCTGATAACTAGAGAATTTCTCGATGCTACCTATTCTAAACGCTGGATAAGAAGAGGAGAATGAGTGAAATGGTCAGCCAAATCCTTGATTTTAAACCGCTTGACTTCTATACTGAAAATATTTATATATATATATATCTATGACAGAAGGTGTTTCAAGCTTGAATTATTGTTGTTTTCTAAGTGTGGTAATGAAGGGGCTTTCTTCGTCACGCGACTATGCAGAAATGCATTTTGTATATGGCTACTGCAGCGGGAATGCTCGTGCAGCTGTAGAATATCGGAGAAGTTATCCTCACCGGCGACTGCCTGACCACCGAACATTTGAACGGTTGCACCGAAATTTGTGTGAAACAGGTATGGTTAGACCACCTCATCATGTTGGAAGAAATAACGTGGACAATAATACTGACATTATTGACGCAGTCCAGCAAAACCCATCGACGAGTACTAGAAGAATTTCTAGGCAATTAGGTATTACCCAGTCGTTTGGGAAGAAGAATATTTTTTTCGAATTCGAATATTTTAGATTCGAGGGAATTCAAAACGTTTCGGTTTGCGGCACCTATACGCGGTTACGTCCCAAGCTTTGGCGCGTCAAATGCTGCGAGGCGCGGCGCTTTCCTCTTACTTGCCTACGGACCGAGCTATCGCTAAAAGAAGAAGAAAGTTTGGGGACCGCTGGTGGCCGTCCGGAGAATACGACGGTAAAAAAAATCGTCGGAAAGCCCTAGCCGAGTTCTACCGTTATCCCGGACCGGTTTATCCCAGTTGAAAAAAATCATATCCCCAAACTTTATATCAGCAATTTGCTTAACGTCTAAAATAAGCTATAATTATGGGACATAGTAAATGGCTTCAGATTACCGCATGACAATATTATGACATTGTTAGATGTTTCTTAATTATTTTATGTAATAATTTACTATATCTGCAAAAAATAAACCTACAAATTGGTAATCAGAATTACATATTAATCATACTACTGTCGAACTCGGTGTAAAACTAGTTCATCAACAATTTGATGTCATGACGTATATTATTTCTGGCGATGTAAGTTAGATATTTATGATTACTCACAAGTAGGTAGTATTATCTTAGACATACAGGCAGTGGCTGATATGTAAATTGGTTTGCATATGTTAAACATTTATGCGCTTACTTTTACTTGAATCGCCCTGTATATTGTTAATTTTGGCGTATGGAATATGATTTAATATCAGCTGTTTTCCGTCATAAGTTACCAAACATATTAGCTGTTTTTCAAGCACTTTAGTTTCTGCAAAAAGTTACATTAAAGTTTCAATAATTATCCAAAATTATAAAAGTAGTTAATTTGGCAAAGTCTGCATAAATAAGTCAACAGCAATAATTTCATAATTTTGAAGTCTTAAATGTCATATCCGTCTTGAATCAATAAAATACTTTTACTGAACATTTTTCAACATGTAATCTTCTAATTAATGCGGTGACATGTATTTGGTTTTGGAGGCCTGAGGTGGCAGTTTCTTGGTTGGTGCAAGGGATTAGCCATTGCGGTTTTCTAACGGCCAGCATGCCGACGTGATTACATTTAGAAGATTGAATCATTGTATACGTGAACTGGGATATGTTGGTTTGGATATTCATGATCGGAAACGTTTACGATCAATTTGAAGACCACAGGTTGAAAAAAGCAGTGATAGCGAAAGCTGAAAACCATCCTGATAAAAGCGTATCTAGAATGGCTAATGATGTTGGAATATACTGCAGGTTGATACATAAGAATCTAAACGATAATTCCTATTCGTACGATTACACAAAAGCGCAGTTATTCTCGGAACAGTATCATCAATCTAGAATAAAATATTGTAATTGATTGCGAAAGAAAATCGAGGGTAATCGTAATTGCACAAGAAGAGTCTTGTGGACTGGCGAAGAATTTTTTATTCGAAAATTTATACGGAAGCAGTCTTTACTAAACTATAGTAAATCCGTATATTTTTCGTAGAAGACGTCATCGCTATCGATTTTCACTGACTATATGAGCAGGTGTAAGAGACAATCGCCCAGTTAGAGTGTTTATGCTATCATATCGTCAATGGAGATGTTTCCTTAAATTTTTTTGAAAATAATCCTTAGAATTTGGTGAAAAACCAATGACCATTTTACCAAACAAGGTGTGCCAATACTGCGAAGAAAAGTGTATGGCTTAACGAAAACTTTTCCAAGAGGTAGTTGAAGAGAAGCAAATTACGTTCTGTTCTATTCCCGGATTCGAAACTATATTTTGAGCTGCTGAAATGTGGTTGATCTACTAAAGATATTAAATGTTGATATTTCCACGGCCCAAAGTCTCAAAGTAAAATCAGGAAAAGGGCAGATGCATGTATAGCAGCAAACGAATGATTATTAACATTTGTTGTGAATTTTTTGAATGATATTTACTTCTGTTTGTTTTTTAAGTAGTATTTAGTTTTAACTGTTTTCACTTGAATTTTCCTTAATAAACGAATATGTTTTATAAAGTTTTTCGTCTAAAGTCTTCCTTATGCGATTTTCACCCAAGTCACGTTTCATATTAAAATAATAAAACTGTGTAACCTTTCAGACAAATAGAATCTACAACTAATCTGTTGTCAAGATAAGGTTCCTACAGCTTCAGCAATAAGATCAATATGTTATTATTATAAATGGGAGACAGGCACCATCGTAGGATGTAGATGGCTTGGGTCAGACTCCTAAACGAGTCGTTGCATGTTCTTCAACATATGCTGTCAGTTTTAGAATCAAAATGGCATATATGAGTGTCAAACAACGCCACAAAACTAATGAATAGCATTGGGCCGTAGTTGTACTAAACCTTCAACCTGACTTGGTCATATCGATGATTTTTCAGGGGCACTTAATTATAATTAATATTATAATATTGTATTGTATTTTGCTTGCGCGAGATCTAGGATGCGGTTTTCTAAGCATCTCTAATCACTGCAGCCATCATTGGCTTATTGTACACTGTACAGCCTTACTATGTATTTTGTCTTTCTGGGATGATTTCAACTCGAATAGGGATTTTAACGTGTTACACATCGCAGTGGCACGGGAACTACGGTTTTACTTCTTACCTCACAGAAGGAGCACTTGTAGTTTTTTCTCACCAGAAAAAAACTAGCGTTCCTTGGATCTATAGGCAAGCGTACTAATCACTAGACCACTAAATTGAATCATCTATTAATTTTTCAAGTGACGTATCCCCAAAAGTAAATAATGTCAAACTATTGTTGTAATATTTTATAGTCTACAAATCCATAATGATTACTTGGTGTGACTTTTTTACCTTAACTATCTACTTTTTCTAATAAATCTAAGCTGATAACCCAGTCGTTTCCACATTTAATAGTTATTTATTGTACAAGTGTGGATTGTAGTATACCAGTCACGAAAGAAAAATATTAATTTTCATGGTATCTAATATGCATTCCACAAGAGTGCAATACTAAATTTTATCCAACATCTCCATGTGTGACCTGGACAGAGATAATTATCATTTTAATTTAAAAGTTCATTTGACAAATTAATTTTTCCGTTTGTCAGAAAGCGGTATAATGGGAATGCCATGGAATGGTTATTTTAGAGGGTTGCTATGTATTGTTTTGTTTGTTGGCAAAAGTAATTTTCGCAAAAAATCTTCCTAATTATTATAATATAATGGAAGAGGAAGTATTTATCCCAGTAGAAATCAAAGATATAGTGAAACAGGCTTGTTGAATATCAATGTTAATATTAATTTGAAATTAAATAGTATTGAATCTAATATTGTTATTCATGGTGTTTTTCTGCATTCTCTCACTAAGACATTTTGAATATTTTCCCACTAGTGGGTAATATATCACATTTTCCACAAAAATCAACATAGTAATAGTGTTATTATATGGAAGTGACTGATAAAACACATTTAATTTAATTGATACAAAATGATGGCTTGTTTTTGGTTTATAGGAGTTTAATGTAGTCTTATCTATTTACGAACTTTCGGTACCATATATTTTCCCTTGCGTCATATTGCGAAGTGTCTTCTAAGTTAATTAACATGGAATTCTAAATATAATTTTAGCGGTTTTTCCTTATATATTTTGACCTTTTTCTTTCTCATTCATTCATACTAACGCCCCCCCCCCACCGCCCCCCGGAAACCGCTTACACATTACTTCAGGGAGTTAATGCAACAGGCACCTTAAACTAAGCGAAATGCGGTCGCCCCAGTCGGGATTCGATATCTCGACCGATCGGACCGAATTACGCTGTGACCTGACTTGTAATGTCATGTAAAGTTTATGCATTGTTTTAGCAGCACCTTGTATAATTACATATACAATTATACTTAATTATAAACATTCTAGTTGTAGTTTGTAAGTATTACCCTGAAGTCAAAAAAAGGCTTAAACAGCCTAGTGATACAGGAGTATACTACTGAACATTCTCCTGCGAGTAAACTGCTGAATGTACTTTGTATAGATAGAGAAAAACGTAAGTCTATTAAATATAATAAAGTAAGATGAGGCTTGGTTACTGATAAATAACTACATCACAAACACTTCAGCTTAGACAGAGCAAGATAGGTTTTCTTACGACCGTATTGCGAAAGTTGGTTACATAATTATTAATTTACTCTTCCTTCTATATAAAAATATTGCTATTGAAGTATAGCCTACCTACATTTCAATACTGCAGCACAAAATGCAGCACTGTAAGATGACTAATAAACATAAGTGTTCAGCCATGACGTGTAATCGCTTGAAATAAATACTCGCATAAGCATGGGCGTCGTCAAACAGCAACTAGGGGAGACCTTGGCCCTTCATATTTTAAATATTAGTGCCCTTTCTATACAAAAATGTTCGGTTCAGAGATCTGGACTGAATTTTATTTATAATGATAAATTAAAACTTGCGAAAGCCTAAAAAGGCAACATGGGAAAAAGTAAATACATTCTACTTTATTTTGAGGTGCACTAATTATGACGAAATTTGAAGATCAATTCGGTCTGAAATCAGAAAATGTTATATTCAACTATTAAATTTCAAGAAAATCGTGTTGCTATCTTCGACTTGTGCTGTACTTCCATTTTTGTATTTTATGTCATTTTTTGATGTCATAGACGGTATTTCTTATTTTGTATAATTTCATTTCATTTCAATAGGATTTGGATGTTTTTATTAGTCTACTTCAAACTATACCGTTACCCGCTTTAAAAAGGTACTTGTAAAACAAGAACTTGCAAGCTACTTGTAACTTGGCCTGAAACACAGCCCGCATTCTTGTTAATTTATATGTTGAGGTTCCCTAGGGGTTGTGATTCAAGCAAGAACCTTAAATTTTCTGTTTTTAATTCATTATTTAAGATTACTCTGTTTACTTGAACTATTCTTATTTATTATGATCATTAACAGCCTTTTTGTCCCACTGCTGGGCACCGGCTTCTTCTCTGCCACGTGTTTCTCATCAGTGCCAAGGTAGAAACACGGGTGACCTACAGTTTAACGTCAAAACCCAACGACAGACATTCCAGAGAAGGTTTTAGCATTAAGATCCCACGCTTACAAGCCGGATTGGGAAATTGTGTATGATGGGTTGCAGACAAGATTTTTATAAATCTACATCTACTGCTTAGGTTTCGAATCCAAGCCAGAATCGACGTTTTACTCAGAAAGCGAGCGCTCTACCAACTGAGCTACCACCACACTTTTTTTTATTTATTATATGTTACATTATTTATTATGGCAAACCTATTAAACTATGTAGTATTAAATATACCGGGAAAACTGCTTGCTTACGGTAAAATTATTAAATCAAAGATTGAATGAAGAGTGTACTGAGTCGCACCAAGTTTCGCCTAAGTAACATTTATTTCTATTTTCGTGATGAAACATTTTAATGTTTTGGAGATACTCGCGGCACCATGCTTGTAATCTGTTTAATTCCATAATAACTTGGCGCTTGTCAATATTACAATTTACTTTCGGCTTAGAGTGCATCGTCATTTGGGAACTATACCCAGCATTATCAGGTAAGGCCCGACCTGTAGCTTGTCTGCCTTTACAAGCATTTGCTCCAGAAATTTGAGCCATATTTGTTCGTAGGCCCTGTCTGCCTAAACAAAACAGGGCCGTGTGCTTATATTAATCAAACCTTGGCGCGGACAAGGATTTGATCTTGATGTTAGCTGTTTGTGAACTCATACAAACTAACGTTTCGCAAGACATTGCAGCTTGCATCTTCCGAGTGAATAGAACACTGAACAGGGCAGGGCCTACGAACAAATATGGCTCAAACTTCTAGAGTAAATGCTTGTAAATGCAGACAAGGTATAGGTCGGTCCTTACCTGATAATGCTGGGTGTAGTTCCCAAATGACGACGCGGTCTAAGCGAAAGTAAATTGTAATATTGACAGTTCGAGAAACCGCGAAAGCCTCAAAGAATAAACTTGACGCTTGTTTATAGTTTATAGTTTTATATTTAAATTCCACACGTTTAATAATTTCTAGCAGTGTACTTTTGGAACACTTTATTGCAGTATAATCTTTATTAAATGTGTGGGTTAATAATTTAACTGTAAGTAAGCAGTTTTCCCGGTACATTTGATATATTTTTCGCCGAATTAAATGTTCGCTATCAGTCCACGGTGTCCACATTTTAAAATAAAGTATAAATACGTATATACTTCGCACAGAAGATCATTAACAACTACTTTGCGCTGTTTACTTCTTAATTTTGAAAATTATGTCATCAAGGCAGACAATAAAGTAAGGACCTGATCTAATCTCTGAAAAGTAACTTATTACTCAAACAAGCTAATTTTGATACATTGTTTATTAGGTCTAACATGAATAAATAAGAATAGTTTAACTACACAGGGTAATTTTAAATAAATAATTAGAATTAAAGAAGTTAAGCTTCTTGCTTGAGTCACAACTCTTAGGTAACTCAGTCTTTTGGTAATATATTAATTTACCTGAATGCGATCGGTGCTTTAAGCCGAGTTACAAGTAGGTTGTAAATTCTTATTCACAAATACCTTTTTAAAGCGGATAACTGTATAATTTGAAGTAAACTATAACAAAAACTGCTTGGAACAAAAACCTGCCCAATTTCCAAATTATGCCATTGATTAAAAAATTCTAATAAATCATACATCGGTGTCTCGTGAAACGGCAAACAGCAGCAGAACACGGTAATGTGGTCACTGAAATGTACTGCAGAAACTATCCATGCTTCTAGTGAAATAACAAAAAATACTTTATTTCCTGCATCTTTGACAATAAATTATTTTAATCTGAAATCGTGTTTTGTATAACGAACATCATGCTTATAAATGAGAATATGTTTACGCATCAATAATGCTTTAATGTAAAAAATCTGCGTTGGCCTATTTGGCCCTCTTTTTTGAACACTCGCTAAATATAACTAAGTTGATTTAAAATAAAATATATTATCACCAAATTTTTGTAATAAATACGCCAGTTTCCCTTGTAATACTATGTTTCATGTATTCCAGGAAATTTTATTCTCGATACAAATATATACTTTGTTAACGTTTACCTTCTGGAAAACTTCCTCTCTGCGCCCATGCGCACAGGAAAGGTGGTATCTTAGAAAGAATTTCCTTTTCCAGAGACACTGCATGTTAATAACTAGTCTATAATTAAAACAAAATTAATATATTAAACAAATAAACCCGTTACACAATAGAAAAAGCGATTGGCAGAGACAATAAAATGAGAATTCGATTACGCGACCTTACAGTAGGATTTCAATGAAAATACTTTCGCAACATAGCAATGACCTGAATCTAGGTCGAATGTTTTAACCAACTCCGTTAATATTGTGCGTTTAATAAGTCCTTCAATGAATTCAAAAATTTCTAACCCACGGTAATGTGTATTGTTGCTATAAAGGTTTCATATAAATAATTAGATTTAGTGATCATGTCGCTTTGCATTGCTGCTCTAGCTAGCCATTAGTTTTTACTGCGTTAAGTGAAACTCAATTACATTTGACGTCGTATTACGAAGCTTTAGAAGAGTTATCTCATTCCTAAAACAGGCTTATCGCTCTTGCTCTTACTTTATTCCTTTAGTTTTGTATAATTTGTTGAAATCATTTAAAATAAAAATTATTCTTTAGCCACATGTACAAAATTTAGTTCTCTTCTATTGATTCATACAACGTCTATGATCAAAATTTGTGTAATAGTTGCATAAATGATCGTGAATGGTTATACATATATATTTCGGAAATTGTTGTTATGGTACAATCTGAGCTGGATAAAACAAAATTCGCAGAAGAAGTTTATTTTCTAGTACAAGTTCATTTCACTTTTATGTGAAAGCTTGTTGTTAAGAAAACAAGGAAACAGTTATAACACGGTAAACAAATGCAGGTTAAATATCTTATAGTGTGAGAAACGTTGTTGTGCTTTGTACGAATCTCCTATAATGGGCTCTTCATCCATGTTCAGTGCAAAAATTTAAAATGCATAAATCTACCGAACAACTTTCTAAAAACGGTTACCTGCCTGAAGTTTTGCAGATTGTTAAATAGAACATGAGCAATCGATAAATATTTTAATGTTTTTATCAATGGCTGTTATATAAATAATGTATTTTGTATTTGGAAAAATGAAAGAACTTTTTATAGAAAATCCGGAAACGTAGAAGTATACAGGGCGTGTCATAACAAGCTTGCATTACCAACTTGTAGGAATAGAAATTTGAAGCTTTGTACGCTTTGTTTATAAAATGTTTTCACTTCATTGAAAATATTGGCTAGCTTGAATTACTTCCGCTTACATCTGATATCAACTTTCTCATTGAAAACGAAACCATCTCTTTCAAACACGCATTAGGTTTAATCATAAAATTTAAAGCCGTTTTTGAGATATGATTTGTAACAGTCTCCATATACAATTAAAATCTGACGAAATCACACTATATTAAAATGAATAAGATATACAGGGTGCATTAAAACGTGCGGATAATATTTATATCACGCTATTCTACGTTGAAAAAAAGGAAAAAAACTCTAATACCATTTTAGTATTAACTCTTTGGTTAAGGAGTTATTAATGCCCAAACATTGAAATTTTTTCGACTTTGGTTGAGAAATCGATTTAAAAGTATCAACAACACATCGTTCAACAATTAAAATAAGTAATCAACTATAAATTATAACATTTCGGTAATTAGTTTACGTATAATTTAATATTTCAGAATGCAAAATCTTTGCGATTTATAGTTTTGGAAGACGTTGCAATTATGCATTATAGGCTGGGTTGATTTTTAAAATGTAATAATAAAAAATTGATATCTGGATATATGACTGACGCTGACGGTTTGATTATTGTAATTTTTGACACTTGAAAAAGTCACTTTTCTAATATTTTCGTAAAACTTCCGCTTCACTCATTATTTATTAGTTATTCGCTGTTATCATTGTTCTAAGTTAATTTGTTCCTTGTTTGCTTCTTCTGTTTTGTGTTTTTGGTTTTGAGAAAAATCATGGCATACAGTTTTCCTGTGTACGCAGATATGTATTTGATATTAGGCGAATGTGGCGGTAATTTTCATCGAGCTTCAAATTTATATGCCGAACGTTAGGTACACAGGAGACATCCTAATGCTCATGTTATTCAAAGATTAGATCAGCGCTTAAGACTTAAGAGAAACAGGAAGAATGGAACCTGTGCAGGGAGTTGGTGGAAGACCACGACATGTATTACAACCCGAAATACAAGAGAACATCTTACTGGTACGTGAAGACGAACCACGACAAAGTACCCGTTCTGTAGTTCGAAGACTTGATATTAGCCATACTGCTGTACATTGAGTGTTAAGAGAAAATCTCTTACATCCGTTCCACTTCCAGCGAGTCCATGAGTTGCTTCCGGAAAATTATCCGCGACGGAGTTTTGCAGATGGTTATTACGGCAAGTAACCCGGCTTTCATTGAAAACATTTTATGGGCGGATGAAGCCACATTTACCCGCAACAGAATGTTTAATATGCACCACTTGGCCGATAGAAACCCCCATGTCTTGCATCAAACTAATCAACAGTTTAGATTCAGCGTCAATGTATGGGCTCGAATTATCGGAAATAGACTAATAGGGCCACACATTTTGCCGCATCGGTTAAACGCCGAAAATGTTGTTTATTTTTTAAACAACGATTTTCCGGGATTATTGGAGGAAGTACCGTTACTTGTTAGGAGAGACATGTGGCCTCAGTTAGATGGAGCACCAGCCCACTGGAGGCTTCAAACTAGGGATTGGTTAAACCAAAACTTTCCAGAGCGGTGAATCAGGCGCAATGCTCCGATATCATGGCCCGCAAGAAGTCCCGACCTAAATGTCCTAGATTTTTTCTTTTGGGGCATTTTAAAAGCTCTTGTTTATGAAGTAGAAATTGAAACCGTAGAACAACTTATTGAACGGATAAATAATGCAGTTAGAGAAATAAATAATCGTAACATGCTGCAAAATCTAATACCAAACATTTTACTCGGCGTGCCAAATGTTTAGAAGTTGCAGGGGCTCATTTTGAACATCTATTGTAACCAAAAAAGGAGTAAAATTTAAATAAAACGTATTCAATCTTGAGTTGTAAATTATTTCAATAACTTTAGAGGATATCCATGAAAAACATGAACACATACTTGATTTATTGCAGATTCACAAACATATACGATTAAGGGTAACTAAATGCATGTCTCTTAGCTTTAAATTGTACAGCGTTGTCAAATTAAAAAACCTTTAAGTGATTATAATTTAAAGACTCTTCGTCTAACACCCAATTGGTATTAGAGTTTTTTTGCTTGGTTTTCAACGTATAATTACGTGGTGTTATTAGCTGCACGTTTTAATACACCTTGTATATTTGTTGATATTATATTTCATTGCTACATACTCTTTGCTATGTATCAAATTAAATCCCTTTACAAATACCAGCTTGCTTCATGCAAATAAAAAATGTCTGAGGAAATAATTTGACAATTCTGCAGATATTATACAGAGTGTCCCAAAATTAAGTACCCAAAACTATACTGAGGGGTAGAAAATTAAAAAAATAATTGGGTTTTCTTAACAAACCTATGGTTCAAAGAGCTTCGTTAAGAAGTTACTCTGAAGAAGATTTTTTTAGACATGAAAGCAATTTGTTATTTGCAAAACATCAAACTGACAATGAAAAACAATGTTTAACTTTACAGTGCACTTATTATGTTCTGTATCAAAGCTTAAAACTAAAACTTTAGAAATGAAATATATCGATAACGGTAACTCGTATCAGAAAGAAACAACAGGACTTATTTTTGGTATTTTTACATTAGAATTTGATTTTCACGTTTAATTTCTAAAATCCTGTTCGTAAAAAATAGGGGCTGAATTTACCTAAAACGCCCTAAAAGTATGCCAACCAAAAGATATTTCTAACCCTTAGCTATGCTAAAAGATATGGGCTTACTAAGCGAGTAAACACTAAAAAATGAAACTTATTACTCTTGAGCGTTTTGGAAATATTTTGAAAAAACTATCTTTGAGTACTCCCTTTAGGGCGCTGTAACATCTTAACGAAGCTTTCAGTATATTTTGGGTACTTAATTTTGAAACTCCTTGTATACTTTTTTATTCATTATTCACAAGGCGTATTCGGAAATAAAGGACTGCTCGGCTGTAAACCAAAAATGAAAAGGTGAAAAATGTATTTATTACACCCCATTCGAATTTAAACACTTATCACATCGTGGTACAAGTTTTTGTACACCTTCGTCATTGCAGGTTGCCGCCTGTGACGAAGCCAATTTTGTAACGTAGTCGTAGGGTCGGCGTTGTTGGAAAACGGTCGCGGGTTCTTAAACAATTCTTAAGATGGAGGAGGAGGTGATAGTCACTCGATGCTACGTCGGAACTGTATGGGAGATGGTTAAACATTTCTCAATTGAATTGCTTCATGAGTTGTACAGTGCGAGCCGCCGCATGCAGGCGGGCGTTGTCGTGCGAAAGCACGACACCAGAGGACAGTAATCCTCGCCATTTGTTCGGATTCGCTCTTCTTAACTTTGTTAATATTTCACCATATATAGTTCTTACGCTCAGCATTCTTCAGTTTCGGATTAGCGCTTTACTTGCACAGCACAAACAGAACGCATCTCTGTCTTTGATAGTTGCTTGCAGATTCATATTTTCGACAAAGACGTATGTCGTAGTGACATCTGCGAACGAAACAAGGCCAACACTGTACGTGTGACTTATTCTTATCTTTTTATAGAAAGAAACAGAGATACTTGGAGAATGTCGCGCAGATGCAGGCAAACGTTACTACTTAAATCTGTTTCCAGCAGTATTTAAAATGTTTTAGAGGTTAAATGGTTGATGGTGAATTTGTATTATATATATATTTTTTTAAACAAGCTGTTCGGAATGGCACTACACTAGCTTTTTCACATAGTGCTATACGGTTGCAATCTTCCTTGAATTTAAAACCAATACATTGTAAGAGTTTCCTAATCGTTGATATTGCAGCATTTAGAATTTGTTTGTCTTTCAAATTTTGTTGTAGTGTTTTTAAAGTGACTGGCTTTTTTCAACGTACATTCTGTGCACTACATCTCTAACTGTCATTTTTAATGTTTCGGGCATATCTTCAATTTTTAACGTTTTTCTGGAGCTGTGCACTTTTTTTTATTAATGGCAGGTTGTCTTTCCTTTGCTGCACTATTTTCCGTATGGTGGGTAAACTTATTTTTAATGCATCTGCAACTAGTTCCCGTCTTTGAGGCAACTTGTGTGCTTCCATTACATTCATTGTTGCTTGGTTTCAGCATTTGTTTCCGAAATCCACGTCTCCTTGCCAGTTACAACGTGATTCAGGTATCATAAAGTACCCTAAGCGAAATTAAAGTAAATATTGTGGTCGTTTCCGAAATCTTGAAACGCTGGTCTTTACGAATTTTCTTGTTCACTTTTACCACAAGATCGTCGTTGACAACAGGTCTCCTACTTCGTTCTTCATCGTTCACATTTGTTCGGTCATCTCTAAAATTTCTAAACCAGTGTCTGACCTTTCTTTCACTCATGACCATAAACTTCGCATATTTGACGATAAATTTCGGCAGCGATTTTATTTTTTCCATGCCAAATGTTATTTGAAATTAATTTAAAAACTGCACCATTTAACAAGATGATAATGTATTAGCGATTAACCATGCATATAACAAAATATTTTGTCAATTAATCTGCAGACCAGTGATTTAAAATTACATCTTTCTGGGCCATAAATCACCTTAAAAATCGTAGTTCATGATTTAATGTATAGATACTTATCTTTATAACTATTCTCTAATATTTTGTATATTAATAACTAATACATTAAATCCATTTGTATGTTGTCGTTTAGAGAGTATTGACAATTTCAATAATGCTATAATCTACAATTCACACTATCAGAAAAATTTGCTTAATTTGTGTTAAAGGTGAACTATCCTATATACTCAGTAAATCCCTTGCTAAAATGCAGCCTTCAAAAGTTTGTTTGGCTAAATGCAGAAGGCCTAGTACCCTGATTTAAAACATTAAATCAAAAAATAAGTGGTTCTGATCTATAATTCCCTTTGGTTCTAGCGAGTTGTTAGCCAAATATTTGCCGGTTCTATTTGCTATCAGATAAAGGTAATATTAGGGAAATTTCATGAAATTATTTGCAGTAGTAAAAGTTGAAACGCTATGGTTATTATCAGCAACAATGCTTTTTTGCATTCAAAAAATGTTAAGTCTGAAATTGTCATCATCTACTATAAAAATTCAAACTCATAAGTATATAGATTTCCATACATACGAAGAAATTATGGAATTTTAGTTTCTTTTATAACAATGTCGTAGATTGTGGCGTGTATTTGTGCTTTAAAATTAAATCTCTTGGAATTTTTTAGTCAGCATTAAAATTTCATTGAAAACATCGCGTGGATACTTTTTTCTCATAATTCCATAAGTTCATGGATTATCTAAACTAAAATGTATTGGTAAAACTTCTACAGTTCGGTATTAAAAAAGTCTGATGACAATTGAAACAACCATTACATCCTGTTTTAGGTAAACTTTACTTAGAGAAAAATAGTTTTGAAGTAACACAAGCTAGAAATGCAATATATGTATTTTAATATTTCAAATATTTGTTCATTGTTTCTCGGAAGAGCGGAAAATACATACAGTAAACGTAGTTCAGTTGGCAGAGCGTTCGCTTCCTTTGCAAAACGTCTATTATTGCTTGGGTTCGATTTCCCAGTAATACCACGTAGCTTATACAAATGCTGTGGTGCAACCCACCATACACAATTCTCGTGGGGTCTTGATACAAAAGACCTTTTTTGGAATGTTTGTCGTTCGAATTTGGGATTAAAACGGTAGGTCCCCTGTGTTTCTGCCTTAGCGCTGAAGAGAATCACGCGGCAGAATATTTAAGTGCTCGTTAGGTATCCGGATATCAAGTTGTATCCGAGCTAGTCTTATATGAGTTGGAATGCACTTAATCAACATGATTTTAATAATATCATGAGAACAATTAGTGAAGTTAATAAAATAAAATGTATAAAAGATATTTAGAGACGTAACAGTAAAAATAAACAATGTATGACAATCTTCAAAAATATGAATGCAATACTGATTGAAAACGTACAACGAAGATTAAGTAAATTGCTTACTCATTAAAGCATTTGCCATATGAGGAATTACTGCTGTGGTTGTAGTTCACTTCACTTTCCAACAGACGTGAGCGAAATGATTTGATGTAATAAAAAAAAAATTAATTACATGTATCAATGTAATTTACGTGTATTCGTTAGACTTAATACTGGTATCGAACGGAGAGGTCATGCATACAAACCGCATAAAGAAGGCTTCGGAAAACTACAGCGTTACTGCAGTTAATTCGATAGCTATAAACATATACGATTTGACGATTGTTTAATTTAGTTATACTAACATACGTATATATTGTGTTTTCTTTTTCATTTATGTTAGCATCTTTCCAACTGACAACATGTAACTATTAATTAAAAAGAAACCTCGCCTTCTTCGTCTTCTATATTTCACGGGTTAGGTTAACCAGCTTGTTCCGGCACCCATCTTTGTCTCGATTTTCCCCTATCTTGATTTGCCATAGGATATCTTCTTGCTGCTAGCGGTAGACTTTCTTCCGGTATTCGTTAGATATTCGCACCGCTTGGCTTTATTTTCGGCATTTCTTTCTTTTCTTTTACATGTAAATGTTGACATATATTCTAATATCTTCATTTTTGAGTATATGAAGTCTGGAGCGTGGTTTCCTTGTCCCTAAAATTTCATACCGTTCGTTTGGATTGTTCTGGTTAGTTGTTGTGCACGATTTGCCGCCACATACAAATATTAGACTGGGTACCGCTATTGTGTTACAGAATTGGATTCTGATGTCAGCTTTTGTTTTGTGTTTTAAATTTCTGTGGATTGTACATTGTACCATATACGCTATTAAATTTCTTTAAAGTATTGTCATTGAAATTAATAACTATAAAATATTATTTCTATAAAAAGCAGCGGTAACGCATTGAGAAGTTGCTAAGACCAGGGATATACATGTACTGCTCTTATTAAAGTTTCCGTCTACTGTATTGTTCTAATGGCGGTGTGAAAGTCAATTTGAAGAATATTTTCTGCTCTTCCTGGAGGGAAGTCGGAAACTGGTTTACATATTTTGGAACGACTTCACGACTGCTCATATGATTTTCAACATATTCTATACAAGGTGCCGGCCATATCATAGGACGGATTTCCACTTCCTCAACTAGCATTATCTCTTTGAACACGAACTGCTCGCCAATAAATTGAATGTTGGATATAACATGTTCTGAAAGGATTTCTTGAATGTACATGCTTATGTGCGCCCAAAAACGCATTTGTAATGTGTAGACATGCAAGGATTGCCGGCCCATACCATTCCATCCAGTCTATTGTGGAACAGTGCTTTTGGAGAAAATGTATATTTAAAGTAACGGTCTCCTTGGATTTTCGACACTCTCTTTTCATCTAAATCCCATAGAACCGCTCTACTTTCATCTGCGAACCGAACATTGCCCCAATGCTAGTTCATCCAATCTATGGTTTGTAAATTGTTAAGCGAGCAATTCATCGTTGTATGTGATTGTGGAACAGTTTTGCCAGAATATCGAATGCTTCGTTTGCCTAGAACTAGAGTTCATAAAGCGGCCTTCTGGACTGTCAATATTATTGTGCAATATTATTGTACAATACTATTACTGCGTCCCAGACGGTGCAATATTTTTGTCCCATAATTAACATCAGATATTTCTATAACCAACATGTTGAATATCATGGAAACTAGTTGTGTGGCCACTGCACTGGTACTGATTTTTGAAACTTTCTGCAATAGACGTTCTCATTGTTCATTTTTTTTTGTATTCTATTGCTATACTCTTTGGACTTCACATTCCACAAAGCCAGCACAAAGAATGATATACTTCAATGCATTCTATAATAAACTTTCTATAGCCTTCTTTTCCTTTTGTAGACATATTCCATTATTCGCGAAGCTGTTCCCTGCATGATAGTTGATATAGAAATGTACCAATATTGCCAATACTGCACACAGACGATGCAATTAATTCCATATTGCACAATAAAACTTTTTGATTCACTCAATATATTGTACAACCTTTCAATATGATCCATAGATGGTACCAATAGTATTATAAAATATGATATATTACACAATAATATTGACCGATACAACTATTATGTAAAAACAACGATAAAATAATTAACCAAACAAAAATAACTACTCAACATAGCAATGTTGTTGAATAACAGGAAACACCCAAACAAAAAATGTTATTTGGACAACAACAATCAACAATTTGGTAATAGTTACAAGCTGACAACCAATTGCCCAAGGCTGTATTCTTTAAATATCAGAAATATTATCAATTTATAACACTAATTTGATTTTTATATAATATAGGTCCCATTTTGAATTAAATTAAGCAAACCGGATTTTTTTAATATATGGGACGCTACCGAATGTCTTATTAATTTACATTACTAATATATATTCAACTGATAATTGTGTTTATAACGCGCCAATGTTTAATTTTAAGTTTTTAAAGCTATTTTCAAAGTAATACGATAAATGAGCGAGCAATGTGCAGTATGCAACAAGATCGGCACATCATTAGCTGTTACATTATTACAAATATTTATAATTGTTTCTAGGCACGAACAGCAAATATATTTATGCAACTGTTGTTTTGTTCACAGGAGCCACATTCAAAAATGGTGGTAAAATAGTTGATACAACTATGTACAACATATGCAGCTGGAAGCTATTTCCATCTATTGAACGAGAGTGCGACAGAAAGTTTATCGCAGTAAGTATTACACGTTTGAAAAAATAAGTAGTAATTAAAACAGGCATAGAACAGCAGATGACTTTTAAATTGCATTATCTATTTTACTATAATTTATTCTAACCACTGTCAGCATACTAAGATATACTTATCGTCGGTTTGAATATTCGTTGTTTTCGCAATTTTGTTTATGATAAATATAGCCTTTTTTTATCACGACAAAAACTCCTTAATGCCTGGTTTCTCAAAGCAATTATGTAATCCTCATAGATCAACTTGATTTTTTGGACGAAACTTTTGTATGATACAGTTTTTGAGTGAAATCCCAAGTGCCACGCAGATAAAATGAGAAATGTAACTACTTACAGCTTCAAAAAAGTTTAACTGAAAAAAAGGTTTCTGTAATCTGTTTCTGTCAGTTTTCTTATTGAAAGTGCGATAAGCAGTACTAATACCTGTGGACTACGTTTGGAGCAACTATCGATATCAAGGCAAACTAGTATATTGATAAAATAAAACGGTGTGATATTATTTGCTTAACCAAAACGAATATGATTTTTGATGAGAAAAGGGAATCGACGTCGACATTATTAACTGTTTTATTTTCAAATCATCTCAAGAATCTCCTAGGATTTGCCACCAAGCCATTGCAAAGGACTGCTTTAGAGAATATGTATTCCAAAAATAATAACATATCTGAATTCTTTGTAACTGTCTTTGTTATTTTGGTTACTTGGTAATTTTCTTTTACTACCTGGCTTCTTAGTCTATCAAGTCGTGTTTTTCCGATATTCTTTTTGAGAGTGTTTCAGTTGTCTACAGTAATTGTACCTTCTCGTGTTGAAATCTTGCCGCTCTTGAGGATATTTCGTTAATTGTCCCAGAAGACCAGAGCCAAGTCCGAAATCAAGATCCAGTGTTCTGTTGCCCTAACTACCATGTTTGCAATGTTAATGCTTTTGTAAAATGTCGAAATACGTATGAAGCAAAAAATAAAGACGTGTTGAAATTGGGTCTATTATTATTATTATTAAAATATATACACACACACACATATATATATATATATATATA